>JAODUD010000033.1:577921-590272 GCA_026784285.1 Stomatorhinus walkeri
GTGGGAGACGTTAAAGGAGAGGAGGCCACAAGAGGAATGGGTCGTGGTAAAGGAGTGGAAGAGGCAGCAGGAGGAACGGGAGAACCAAGAGATGTTAAAAGGGGTTAAAAAAGGTGGCGGGACGACTGGGAGGCAGAAAAATAGAGGGGACAGAGAGAGGAGCAATTAAAGGAGAGGAAGCAGTGGGAGAAACAGGAGGCGGTAAAAGAATGCGGTGGAAGGAATGGGAGAGCCAGGAGACGTTAAAAAGAGAGCAGGCGGTAATTGGACTAACAGGCATTAAGGAAGAAGAGGCAGTAGCAGGAGGACTGGGAGGCGGAATTGGAGATATTAAAGAAGATAGGGTGGCTAGAGGACTGGGAGGCATTAAAGGAGAGGAGGTGGCACGAGGAATGGGGGAGGTAATGTGGAAGGTGTCTCACTGTCAAAGTAGCTGGTATCATCCTCTGCCTCAAGCTGCGGGATAAACTCCGCCTTCTGCCGCAGGAGTCCGTTCCAGTCCAGGCCCAGGAAAAACGGGTGCTGCTTCACCTCCCCAGCACCACCTATCCCAGGGCAAAGACGAAACACTTAGATGGAGAATAATCTGCATGGACTGAGGGGAGCCTGACGACGATCGGGTGCTACCTGTCCCAAGGCGCTCCATGGGAGTCTGGCTCAGCAACCGTGTGATGAGGTCCTGGGCGTCACTGGGCAGCGCGTCGTCACCTTCCGGCCAGATGATCTCATCTACCATGTGACAGAAATCCCAAAATGACACGTTAGCAGTGAGAAAGGTAAGGGCTCCTTTTTCTAGGAGAACTAATTAAGCATTTCAGCAAAGCTACCCATCATTAAGGTCCAATATAAACCAGTGTAAGAGGGTGTGTCAGAGGTCCCAAAAGCCCAGGTGAACATCCAGATGGTGGAGCTGATGACTCACCGCTGACCACCTGGCTGAAGAGCTCCTCTGGGGTGTCCCCAAAGAAGGGCACACAGCCCACCAGGAACTCATAGAGGATCACACCCATGGCCCACCAGTCCACGGGCTTGCCGTAACCCTGCCTCAGGATCACTTCCGGAGCGATGTACTCTGGAGTGCCGCATACCTGCCGAGAACGAGGGGAACTCTGTCATCACCGCCGATCGAAGGCCGGTGAGGCAGAGGACGAATTGGGGGAAACACTCACCTGTTTGTCGATGAACTCTCGGGTGTCCTTCTCGATATGGCCCTCATAAAGGTTGGTGGTCATGTTCATCAAGCCGATCTTGGACAGTCCGAAGTCCGTCAGTTTGATATGTCCCATGGATGTAATTAACAGGCTGCAGGGCGACAGACACCATGACGTTCTCCCAATCATTTCCCTCCCAAGACAGACACAGGCAAACTCAACGGAGAGCCCAGGACTGACTTGTCAGGTTTGAGATCCCTGTGCACGATGCCGTAGTTGTGCAGATACTCCAAAGCCAAGACCGTCTCCGCAAAGTACATCCTGGCCATATCTACAGGGAGTGGCCCCATGTTCTTCAGCAGGTTGGCACAGTCTCCCCCTGCAGGACAGAAAAGGTCACAACACCACATACAAAACCGAGAGTGAAAATGGTAAAAGGATGACGTGCGGAAACCCGACGCAGACTCACCTTCCACGTACTCCATGACCATGCAGAGGTGCCGGCGGGTCTCAAACGAGCAGAACATGCTGACCACGAAGGGGTTCTCGGCAAACGTCAGGATGTCCCGCTCCACGAACACCTGCTGGATCTGGTTGCGGAGGATCAGGTTCTGCCGGTTGATCTTCTTCATGGCGAAGCGCTGTCGGGTCTCCCGATGTCTCACAAGGTACACAGCTCTGCAGGGGGTTAGCGAGGCGGGTATCAGCCGACGCGTCATGTCGCTCGCAGCCCACCGCGCTCAGCATCCTGCACTAACCCATAGGCGCCGTTGCTGATCAGCTTGATGGTCTCAAAGTCACTCTCGAGGGGTTTCCTGCGGGGGGGCGTCAGCACCAATCTGCTCTGCTGCGGGAGGGGGGGCACCTTGCTGACACTCACTTTGGAATCATGCTCACCACAGGCCTGGCTATAGGCCTAATCTACAATACACACAGCCCAGCATACCAGTGAAACTAAAGGAAGCCTCTCAAACGTACCTCCCCAGGATCGGACTCCGCACCAGCTGCAGGCATGGAGTCGTACTGCTCAAGCTGCACCATTTCTATAGCCAGGGGGTGGGCAGAGTGTTAGTATAGGAGCATCAGGACTATGCAGTTACAGAGGATTGGGCCTGATAAGACAGACTAGCGGGTACCTTGCAGGGGGTCCCGTGTCAGACCCAGCTGTCTGATTATGTAGCGGGGGATGTCTGTCTTGATGCCCTGTCCCACTTTGGCATGACCCTCTGCCGCCTCCAGCAGGTGATAAAACTCCTCGGGGTCAAATTCCTGCCCAGAGACATCACTTTACATCCAGCAGAGCACAGGAGAGTGTGTCGTTTTTGTGAAATATGGTAAGGAGGCAGACTAGAGGGGTGGCTTGTTTCACCAGCGGACGATAAGGAGGCGCTCCTCCTTACCAGGCACTCCAGCAGCCTCGCAGGCCGGGAGATGACAATCAGGATCTTCTTCACCAGTTGTGTTATGACGGTGACTTCTGTACTCTCAGACCGTTCATATGCCTGGGGGGCACCGTTGGAAAAGAAGGGAAGGAACTGAGTGGAATGAACAGCTTCAAAAATCCATTGGCAGAGAACATTCCACAGGACCAGGACGTTGTTATTTAACCACTGGTATTACTGACCCAGTTTATATCTATGGCATCCAATTCAGAAAGGAAACAAAAACAGCACACAGGAGACCCATTATCTGTGGGAAAGAAGCCTTCAGCGTAGTGCTGACCAACCAGAATCCTGCTAAAGGGCCCAATCTGCCTCGCAAACGTGTTAAACCTACAGCAACGAGCACTTCTCTGTATTCATCACACAATTTGCCGGACATGCCGGGCCATAAAGTGCCCGTGGTTTCAAATCTCCACCCATAACAGGTGAAGGAAGCTCCATGATACCCGGCACCTCTGGATCCCATGCAGAACCATGAACCCAGCCATATCGCTACACAATCACTACCCTCCCGAATCTGAGGTCACAGTCCGTCTCGCAGAGTCATGAAGCAGACCACAAGCCCACGTTAAGCAGCTGATGGTCGCCCCAAGATATGTTAACAGCAGATGACATTGTCTGAAGGCGTTGGCCCCATTTAGGGTAAATGAAGAAGGGCATGCGGAGCACACCAGGGCTGCCTGAATGCCACGCTTTGTATCTTGTGATGGGTGACTCGTACACTGGACGGGACAACAAGCCATTTCCTGGGGAAGGAATAGCAGAGAAGTACAACATGGTCCCAAAAAGGCAACTTGAAAATGGCAAGAAAAACTCCAGGCTCTGCAAAGGGGTCAGAGGGTTAATAATTATCCAAAACATACCCTGGAATCTCTGAAAAGGAAGCACCGCATGTATTCAAACAACCTATCGTGAAATTCGAGCCTGAATTTCATTCCGGCTTCCTCACCTTCTCAGTGAAACAGGGGTATGGGTTTGTAAAACCCATGGAACATTGCAGCTCCAAACGTAAAAGTAACGAAAAGTTTACAATTAGAGTGACAGCGAGGTGAACAGTAGAAGGATCGTCTCTCCCATGCACTTTTTCCAACACGCAGCCCTGAGGTCACCAGCCAGCCGCCCGACACCAAGCACAGAAGCTGTGAGTCACTGGCACACAAACACGGATGGACGCTGCCATGGATACGGCATTCCATCACGGCACCGATAAAAGCCGCAGCCCTAACCCCACCACCGAGAGCACGACACGTGACAACATCGACCAATTGGGAAGCCCCTTTTCGACAGACGCTCCAGACCAAGAGTATCCGCTGAACAGCCCACGGTCATTCATTAAATGGAGAATAATTATTATTAAAGTGGGCCTATGAGGTCAGTAAATATAGTCATGGCAGGTTTACAAGGAAACCAAACCAGGTAAATAAAACAGAAGGTGAACACGAACATCAAGTAGTAAACTTGTTTTACTCTCTGGACCAGGCTAGCAGGAAACTCTCTGCTGCCCGGGTCCCAGGACATAACAGAACTCAGAGGAGCTTCAGCAGTTCAGCAAACAACGAGATCCTCCTCATGGGACCACAGCCCCCACCTAGCAAGAGCACTATGCATTCAGGGCACCTGGCAAGATCACCGTTCAAGGCCTGCTGCCTGCAGGCATCATCGTCACTAATATTTGGACATATCTGGCCAATTGGACAGACTCACTGCAACCAAGATAACCCAGGTCTAATAATTAATAATTGATACTTTATTGATCCCCCATGAGGAAATTCTGTCTACACCTCCCCTTTGTAAGTGAGAGCAAGTTGGCCGTGAAGGGCAGCGACCTGTTGCGGTGCCCAAGCAGCTGGGAGGTCAGGGGCCTTGCTCAAAATCAGACATGAGAGCTTTCATACAAATCTCTGGGCTTTGTATTGATAGCAGAAGACAAGTTACATAATCTTGATATAACCAAAGCCTATGGTATACAGACACTCCATGTATAAGACGGGTCACCAACCGGTCGTTCGAGATCGACTGGTTGATCTTTAAGACATTCCTAGTAGATCACCCCAGTCAGCAACGTCTACCAAGGAGCCGCACCCCCACCCCCAATCAGCAAAATCTACGTCATGATGGTCGTAATGGTATCTCACCAGATCTGTTTGTTTGTAAAAGTACCTCTACCTGCAGACGACCGATATATAAATATATGACATGTACAACAATGCATTATTATAATACATGTCAATTGCTGCAGATGGATATGACACGACACACAAATGGAGACAGACAGACACACAGCCATGTATCCCATAGGCTGCCCCACCTACCTCGCGCAGCAGCTTCTCCACCTTGGCCTGCAGCTCTAAGAAGTAGCGCGATGTCACCAGGCCCTTCCTGGACTTATCCAGGCAGTCACGGGCCAGCTCTACCAGCTGGTGCTGGATGAAGCCCAGGACACCGTCGGCCAGGGGGAGGGCGCAGTCCGGGGAGAACTGGGTAATGATGTTCAGGAGCCGCTCCTCCATCTGCGCCGTGGCCTGAGTGGGGCAGAGGGGGGGTCGTCCTGAGCAGCTCCAGGTTAACACCCCATCCTAGGTGCATGGCAGGCAGACGGGGCCTGCACACAGGCATACCTTGGGGAAGCGCTCCTTGTATACGTGGTTCATCATGACGATCTCGTTATCAAACAACCCACTCGTCCGCCCGGGGCTGAATTGAAAGAGAGCATCGGCAGTCACTAATAAACCTGAGCGTCGGGTCCCGTGCATAGCGGCTAACCAGGAAACGGCTGCAGTCAGGCCCATCTCTGAAGCAGCTCCTCGCCCTCCCAGACTTAGGCATGGTGGTTTACGCAGTTTATCAGAGGTGCCTAGCAAGTGCAGTCGGGGAGGAGTGGGGGCGACTGAACTGCACTAGAGGCCATCAGAACTGAGACACTGATGTCTTCACATGTGTCAACGCCACTAAGCAAACCATGAAACATACCCTGCATACGCTGCAAAGGATCAAAGTTGTATGTGTGTGGGGTGGGGGGGGGGCAGTGTGCCCTGCAGCGTGCTCTGCGCTCAATTCCCTTTCTGTCCCTGTCCCCCTCCCCCCCACCCTCCATAAGGGCTTTGTTGTGGTGTTTCGCCATATCTGACAGAGGCTAGAAGGGTCAAATTTATTTATCAGCATGAAAAACAAACGACAGCAGGGAAGCCCGTTAATTGGATGGCACAAGCTGAGGTGGCTGCAAACTGCAGCGAGCAACAACAACAAAAAATGCACAATGCACAAGAACGAAGGACGAAGCAGAGGATGGAGAAATGGATGGAGAGATATGGAGGTACCTGAGGCTGCGGGATCGGGGCCGGATGCTGGGTGCTGGCCGCCTGTCCTCATCAGCCACACTCTCAGAGCTCCTAAAGTGTTTAAACAGGAAGTGCAGCTCATCCTGAGTGGGCTGGTAGGGCAACTGGTGCAAGCGCTCCTGAGAAGAGGAGGAAGACTGTAAAAGAGAGTGAGTGCTTATTAGGGGTCCTCAGAAACGGCAAGACACAGACACAAGGCACAAGAGCCCGACAGCGGAGTGTGCGCGAGATGCCTGCGAGGCGGGAGCCGCCAAAGCTAACTGACAGAGGCTCTCCTCTGCCGGTCAGGTCATGCCAGCCACAGAAGGCCACAAGCATTGAGTGACTGGTCTGCACTCAGATTTCAGCTTGGATTCCAGCAAAGGCCCTCATCTAGGGAGCATGTGAGCGGTGTGTGTGGGGGGCGGGTGCTCCGCTCAGCACAAAGACGGCCCAGAGAAGCCATCAAAGGGCTGTTGTTGAGCAGACGCGGCGCCTGACCACACAGCCTGAGCCACGTCTTACCGCAATTCTGCAACAGAGTTACGATTGTTCCTCTGTTGCCGACAACGTTTTGCAGCAGTGACATTAAGGCACACCCCTGAGCAAACTGACGTCAGTCATATTACAACATGACACATCACAACAGTCAGAAACTCTATATTACTTGAGACTAAATTATGGATTAAATGATGGAATTGCACCCTGGACACACTAGCATAGCATGGCTCTGAGCCGCGCTTGCCTCGGGGGGGGGTGCCGGCTTGCCTCATACAAGTAACAGAAAGATAGTTTAACGAGAAGGCCTGCTTTACAATTGCAACTCATGGTTTCTCGCTAAGGGCTAGTTTACACCTACGACAGACGCAAACGCAGCAGCACACTATAGTCGCACCACACGAATCCCTAGACACGTGCCAGGCCGCTGCATATTTTGTCCCCAGGCCTGGGGTGGCGCTGTAGAGGAAAGCTGCTCTTAAGTCACGTTTATGAAGTGTGATATGGGCATTACATTAAAAATAAGTATTTGACAGAAGCTATATTAAGTGCTTACAGTACCCAGGGGTATATGGCATTACTGTTACAAGCATGTATTTTATTCTAGTTTGTAGCCATTAGGGAATCTTTAAAATCCCATTGCGAGGAACCAAACAAGCGCCGGTATTTCTGAACCTTCTTGGCCAGCCTTCCTTGGAATGCGCTCATCAGGTTTGTCTTCAGTCTAATCAGAGTGTAGAAAAGGTGTTTTATATACAATCTTTGGTCTGATCATCTTTCTGACTTCCTGCTAATTCCCCTGACTAATGAACCATCAAGGTGCATTTGACTCTCCAGTGGTGGGCGGCTCGGAAACAGTCTCCACACCTGACGTCTGTGACCAAAATTACATCACAAATGCAACCCGCATTGTGCTACATGACAGTCTGCAGTAGGTTTAAACCAGCCCTTAGGTTTGGATAACAGGGACACTGCAGTGTCACTAAAGTAAGACAGCAGGCTGCAGAGAGGCGAGCGACTCACTGAGACTGTGGAGCTGGGGGGGTTGGTGCCATAGCCAGATGAGGGGAGGGATGCCAACGACCATCTTCTTCCCTCCGCTCTGGAAAACAGGTGAGGTGCGACTGGAATCACATTAAAGCCTAACCCCCACATGCCACACGTACACAGCAATGCTCAAGGTCAGGGCTAGGTCCGGACCAGCTAGGACCAGCAGCCTGTCCCAGAATACCGGGGCTCCTTGGGCCATTTATGATGTACATTTTTTATTCAAATGGGTTCATGTACATTACAAATGGTAATGAACACTGTGCTGGAGGTCAGCCTAAGAAATATCATGTAAACAGGGCTACATTGACAAGACAAATTCCACTGGCAAACACTGGAAGAGTAAAGTGAAATGGAATTCAAAATGAAAACAAAGACTGATGCTACCTGTCAGTATGAATCACATGGCTTAGGAGTTAGGGCAACAAGACGAATGGTGTGGGCAGGTGAAGAGGAGGAGAGAGAGAAAAGATGACCTTGGATGTTAACCATCTTAATGAAGTCCGAGGGCATTTATAAAATGAAGAGTGCATATAATCGAAAGACTTTCTGATTATGTTCTGCTGCATAAGGACCCTAATATTTTACACAGAAATGTTCTGTAGATGAACCCTCCCGTCACCCAGAGATTGCTTTGGTCAGTTTGCATTATTGCATCAGCAGGGAGCTGTTGGGCACACTGTGGTGTGGACATATTAGGGTTGGGGTTTGAATTCCACACAACAGCCTGAAAACATGCTCAGCTTGGGAAAGCAGTGTGGGGAAATTCCAACATCCAATTCCAAACCCAACAAAAACACAGAATGACATAATAGTTCTGAAAAAAAGTAGTAAGGTTCAGAGGCCTTAACAGCAATTAGCATATGCATTTGACTGTGACCCAAATTACATACGACACAAACGGAAGGCTCGTCTGAGGGTACTTGGAACTTCAAACAGGAGCTAGAGGTGCAGACCTCATTTGTGACTAAGTGCACAGTGAAAAAGCAACTCGCTCAGTCTCTAAAGACAGACCAGAATGAGTCACTGCCGCTTTTCAGCAGAGAAATCAAATTCAGAAGGTGATACTGGAGGGGGCAGAGACATTTTAGAGTCAGGAACTCTAGAGGAAGCCTTAAGACAGGCAGTCACAGGGACTCTAGAGGAAGCCTTAAGACAGGCAGTCACAGGGACTCTAGAGGAAGCCTTAAGACAGGCAGTCACAGGGACTGCAGGAAGATAGGTATTGCTAAGGACCCGTTCTAATACATCAAAAAAGGCAAAAAAAGAAACCTTCCTAAATTGAACACGATTACATTTCAACAAAATTTATAACAGACTGCCACGAATATTTGAACTAGACCCGGAGAGAGACCAACACAAAACAAAACAAGTAAGGTTATGGTCAAAAATTTGAAAATAAAAAAGCATATTTCTTATGCTAGACTGATTGAGCACATTACTGGAATGGATGCACTGAAATCAGAAACAGAGGACTTGAAATCAAAAATGATAGTAGCTTTATATGTAATTTACCTACCAGCTAGTTACAAAATGAAAGAGACATTGCTGTTCAGCACCATGGCAAATCCTTATAGATAGGGTTTAAAACAGGGCTATGATGCCAGCCCTGTTTGTGCTAAACAGAAAATTGCCAGTCAAGTTTCTTATATTCAGTACTTTACATAACAATCAGTCACATTACCACTGCTGAGCTGAAGGCTTGAAAACAAGGCTGTCTTCCTACTGTGAAACCGCTTGGTGTGTAACTGATACTGCAGCCATGGCACCCAACGATGTGTGAAACAGAGACGCTGCTAATACAGCAGAGAAGCAGCAGTCCTCATAGGTAGAGAGAATAATGTCCTACCTGCGAGCAAAGGGGAAGTTGAGAGTGGCACTGGTGGACACATTCCTGGGGCTGTCTAAGGGACTGCTACCAGCTGGAACAGAGAGACAGACAAGAGACAGAAAATGAGAGAGACAGGGGGAGTGGGAGAGAGACAAGAATTACTGAGAAACATTAAACATATCACAGCATCACAGAAGAATAAATTTGAAAAATGATAGCAGACTTCGACATAGGTAGTAAACGTTGAACAAACATGTTAAGACACAGGCTTCCATTCATTATATTTCTCCTCCCATAATGCAAAGCACAAATGCATGGTGATCCCAGGGACTGAGCCCTCAACGCACACCAGACACCCATCATCCTAGGTGGTGCTACACCGCCTGAACCTCAAGACCAGTACTGGGCAAGTAACCAATGAATTCTATGACTTCTCACGAAGGAACTGGCACGTACAGAGGCTTGGTCTGGCAATCGCTGCCTTTGATATCCATGTCAACTGGAAGGGTTCACAGTGTAATAACGTCTTATGCATAATACTGAAAGAACACACAACAAAACATGCGATGGAGCCAGTGCTCTTGGGGCACTCTTACCTGTTGCGACCAAGAGAGGTGAGAGAGGACGCGAGAGCGTGGGCGACAGGGTCCCAACCCCAAGACTCTTCCTGTTGCTGCTACGGCAACTAGAGCAAACAAAATAACCACAAGGGAAGAACTTCATCAAGAAGGTGACGAGTAGAAGCAATGCGACCTTCGACTGGACTTTACTGATCAACCAAAAATTAGGAAAACTTACCGTTCTATAAAAAAGATGCCCTTAAAGGGCAAGGGGCTAAGAAAATGAGTAATGTCATAATTCAATCCCTAACAAAAGAAAACTATTCATTTGAAACAAATGTTTTTAATCTCTGAAAAGGGATAAGAAATACATTCTGAAAAAAGATAATTCAACGTTCTCAAAGACTGCTTATAAATACCCAGTACTCAATACAAATAGAAATATGCCACAAAAATAAAAACATTTTAAAATGTAGACTGCAAAAATGGTTCAATGCAAGGCAATGTGCAGTTTAGGAAATGGCCCCTTAGGGTCAAGCACTGAGTGACATCACAGGCAATGCAAACAAAGGGAGGAGAAGGCTGAATCACAGATGTTACAGGAGGTGCCTGAAGGTGAACAGAGCAAGCATTCAAATTTGTAAACAATACAGGGAGTTTGGAACTGTGTCACACCCAAGCAAGCTGGTTTTGATATAGGGTCCTGATACTGAAGTCGTGTAGCAAAAGACAGATGAATGATCCCTTCAACATTCACTTACACATAACTAATTGCCTAAATCACCACCTACCAGCATACAAAACACAAAACTAATTTGAAATTAATATGTAAAAGGTCACAATTCACACTGACTGTGGTGCTCTAAAGACGACAGAGCTACATAACTCTGTTCCCTCTGTTCTGGGCCCAAACACCTTGTTGTATGCATTAATTGTAATTACAGACAAGCTCTTACTCACACTCCATTAAACTCACTATGTCACAGGAATTTTTCATAACACTGGATCCAGTGGTCACATACTTCCAGGGTTGGCTGTGTTACCAAATTCCCTTATACATGTGCGAGTGTCTCTCTGTGTGTCAGAGAATGTGCCCCTTGCAACAGCCAGGTGTCCCATCCAGGGTGTCCCCTGCACTTCCTGGAACAGGATCCAAATTCTGTGGCTCTGAGTGAGGTAAATGAAGCTTAGCAGGAACAGACTATGATTACAGAATCCCAGCCACAAACCCCTATAAGAAGCAAGTAAAAGGGTAACATGACGGAATACCAGCATCTCAAACAAAGCTTCAAAGAAATTTGGACGCCATTTCCAACTGAATTAATGTCAGAGCCATAAAGTAAATACAGCAGTTTGTTTGGTATATATTCCACCAATTCTGTATTACAAATGTCAAATGTACAATCTCTGTTATGCGAGGGAGGAAGGAAAACTGTTTAAAGAGGACAATAAACCCTCAGCATTGTTGTTCACTAGCAACAGTGAGAAAGGATCTTGCATCTGTCTTCTGTGCTGCCCTAAATCAAATCAACAAAAGCACATCCAATGGCAGAGCCTCCATCTCTGAAGTTTGCTCATTATGTAACAATATTCTTGTTTAAAGTAATCAAGAATGTATCTCAGAAACTAAGCTTTAGTAACATCTCAGAACAAACTAGTGCTTCTCCACCACCAGAATTCTCTCATGGGCCATCAGCTCCTGGACCTTACAATCGCACCCAGATCAAACTGAAAACTGGATGTCAAACAGCTGAGATGAAATGGTGTCTACAAAAAAATCATTGTTTTCATTCTGGCACAGATTACATAAAGAACCATGGCGAGAAAACTATCATTTTTACTCAAAATCAGCCTCGTCTTTGAATTTTATTCCTCAGTTTGGTGCGATTTTGAAGCAAAGACTTACCACTGCAACTGACAACTCCACACACCGCAAGAGGAATTAAATACCAATACAGACAGACGTATTAAACGAGAAAAAAATAATATCACAAGGTTTAACCCAGTTAGATGTGCGTGTGGGAGGGTGGCAACAACGAATGAACAAGCGAGCACAAAACAGTAAGTACGGAGGTGAACTGATTTTCAAAAGAAATATAATATAGGCATTCTCAAGTTATTACTTTTTAATAACGTAAGTTACAGCTTTCTTAACGACACAATACGTTTAAGAAATTTGGGCCCGTGTATAGTAATTTCTTTCCACTGCTAATTCCAACCTAAAGAAACATGCAAGATCAAGATCTCTGATCAAATAATCATCATAACCTGATGCCATTGTAAGGCGTTAGCGTTCAGCCGAGCATTTTAAACACAAACCAACTTTTTCCCATACTGATGGCAGCGTCCTAGAGGGGGACAACGCAACGGCGCCATTCGCTACCAAGGTAACGCGGTGCCCCTGGGCACGCGACGCGAAGCGCGATCTCCCCTCCGCCTCGCGCGACACAAACAAAGCGGGAAGCTCCGCTCAGCGCAGCGGCTGGATGGATGGATGGATGGATG
>JAODUD010000033.1:636236-646864 GCA_026784285.1 Stomatorhinus walkeri
TCATTAAAGAGCCTTCTCTTGTTTGTAGTATATTCGAGCACATTTGTAACTACACTTTATTTTCATGCACAATGATCCACTGTTAGTCTACTGTTTAGTACCTGTTGTAGTTTAGCTGTGGTCCTGGGTCTGGGTGGAGGTAAGGTGTGAGGAGCCATGGTTTACATGGATAGCCACTGTCCCCTAACAAATGACAGTTAACTGGCACATAATGTCCTTCAAAAAGCTGTTTCAGGCCACTCTCGGACAGTATCCTGGCATCATGTGTTGAGCCTGGCCACTTTGCAACAATGTCTAAAATCTTGTAATCTGCACTGAAAACAAGTTGTGTATTGATGCTGTGGAACCTCTTTCTGTTGACAAAAACATTTTCCGATGGTGCGATTATGCAGATGTGTGTCCCATCAATTACACCGACAACACCGGGAAACCCCGCTATGTCCATGAATGCCCTTTTGTGAGCCTGCAGAGTGCGAACGTCCAGTGGAAATGAAATGAACTGTTTCACTATATGAGACTGTGAAAGCGCTTCAATAGTTTGTGTGATCACTCTGCTGATGGAAGGTTGTGACAGACACAAGTCATCACTACTGCACTGTTGCATTTTTCCAGTTGCCAAATACCTCAGTGTTGTAATCACTTTCATTTCTGGCGTTATGGCATTACTACGTTGACTGGGAGATGTGAGCGCATCTCTAATAAGTTCGACCATAAACATTATCCCATCATGATCCAATCCGTAGCGTTTAATTAACTCACGGTCATTCAGTGTTTGGAGAATATTTCTTCTGTCTGCCATTTTGTCCTCTGCTATAGAAACTCTTAAGCCTCTTAGAAGTCCTCCTCTCTACTCTTAACAAATTTTACCTTAGGAGCTGTTTTTAGGGCTAAGATGTTTTGTGAATCATTTTTATATTTACTAAGATTTAATCCTAAATTTAAGGGGAAATTCTAGGAAAATGCCATAATTCTAAGATTTTTCTTAGAATTACATCACTAGGAGCAACTCTTAGGCTTAAGAAGCTTTGTGAATACGGGCCCTGGTATTTACCTGAGAACAGCTGTAGCTCATCAGAAGCCAGATAGGACTGAAAACCGATGGGTCGTAGCTCTATGGGACCGGAGTTGGAGACCTCTGATTTAGAAGAAGCACTACAGTCATGTGAAAAAATTAGGACACCCCATTAAATATTTAGTACTTTATTAAGAAATATCAACATATCAGTATTAAATCTTCTTTTAAATTATATCTGTAGATAAAGGTGATGTAATTGCATCATCTATACAAAAACAAGAAACAAATTCACGTATTTACAAAAAGAAATTAACTAAAATGCTCATTTCCACTGAGGATAATGTTAGGACGCCCTCACGTTCATCACTATTTAAAATGCCTAGAATTAGATTCAGGTGCAACATATCAGATGAAAATGATTAGAACACCCTTACAGAGCTTTTTGGTGGCGCCTGTCTTAATTAAACCAGGCTTTTAGTTTGGTCTGCTCTTGATTGTTGAAGTCAGTGGTATCACTCACTCTTTCTGAGGTCTTCAGAAAGATGATTGTAGATGCATGTGAGTTTGGGAAGGGATATAAAAAGATCTCAAGAGAGTTTGGAATCAGTCATTCCACTGTCTGGAAAATAATTTACAAGTGAAGAATATTTCAAACAACTGCCATTATGGCCAGGGCAGGCTGTCCTAGCAAGTTCAGCCCAAGAGCAGACTGCAAGATACTAAAAGAAGTCTCCAAAAATCCTAAAATGTCAACACAGGTCATACAGAAGCTCTTGCCACAGTTGATCTCAAGGTACATGCACCTACCATCAGAAAGAGACGCGCACGATTGATTTACATGGGAGCTGCGCAGGGAGGAAGCCCTTGCTGTCAAAAAAAACATCTGGGCAAGACGGAAGTATTGCCAGAGACCAACCTAGACAAAGACTGAGACTTTTGGAACAATGTGCTTTCGAGAGATGAATCTGAAATTGAATTATTTGGGTGCAGTAACAGAAGACATGTTTGGTGTTAACGATGGAGAGCTTTTAAACAAAAGAACCTTATATTAACTGTTACGCATGGAGGAGGAAATATCATGGTTTGGGGCTGCTTTGCTGCTGCAGAACCAGGTCGGCTCACTATCATAGGATCCACTAAGAATTCTTCATCATATCACTGGCTGGTTGTGCCAAGGAATGGCTTACAAGAAAGACATGGAGAGTTCTGGAATGGCTAAGTCAAAGCCCGGATCTGAATCCTATTGAGATGCTGTAGGGTGATTTGAAGCAGAAGTGCATGCATGACACCCTTCAAACATCACACAGCTGAATGAATTCTGCATTGGAGAGTGGGGAAGCCTTTCTGCCAGTCGATGTCAGAGATTGATAGAAGGTTATAGGAAGCGTCTCATTTAGGTTATTTCAGCCAAATACTAGCTATTCGGGCACAGGGTGTCCTAACTTTTTTTTTTTCTCCGTAGGAATTGGCATGTTAGTTAATTTTCTTTGACTAAGTGAATTTGTTTCTTGTTTTTACATTTTATCTACAGATAAATCTTGAAAAAATATTTAATATTGATATTTTTAGTAAAGAAACTTAATGGGGTGTCCTATTTTTTTAAATGACTGTATCTATCAATTTGGTTGTTTATTCGTCACCATGATCACGAATAATAAATAGCGATACTATTTTAACGCGAGATTAATTCTCTTGCATTTTCCTGTTTGTCAAGAGCATATAGGCTGTAATATATTGAGAGTTTAGGAAGAGCTACATAATCCCACTACAATCTGTTTCCAGTCTAGCTATGAACTACGATACTCTATCCTGTTTTAAACCGTCACAACGTTTTCCACGATGGAGCAGAAATAATTGATGGAGTGCGAGATGCGGTACTTCGTGGAAATGACAGGGCGGCGCGGCGAGCGCGCGGCTGCGCGCGAAGATGGCGGAGTCCGGCGGCGCGGGGCTCTCCTCGCAGCGCTCGCAGAGCAGGTGAGGGCTGCAGCCGGGCCCACAGAGCTGTGTGGGGGGAAAGCAATTTAAATCAAAGCGATATGCCTTACACGGGTGACCATGCAAGCGTAGGTGGCAACAAATAAGGTAGTTAAACGAGAATAGGCAGGTGAGGGTTTATGTTGCAGACAGGAGATCGCCATGCGCGAGCTATGTCGGAAAATAAAAGGGCACCTTGGTTTTTTATTTACAGAAGTAAAGAAACCGTCTTTTCGTAACACCGGATACGTGTAATGCTTAGCAGCGTGCGTGCTGGATACGTCGCAGGGTCCACAGCCTTTTGCTGCACAATTAAAATGGCTGTTTTGGCATCACGTCATTATTTCCCGCAGATAAAGGTTGAAGTGCGCAACACGTTAACCGATATCGACCACTTAAAAAGTATAGCGCAGGGCACCAAAATAGACGTACAGCTCACTAAAGGCTCATTTATTCCAGTCTTGACTGAACGTGCTTGCGGTAAGCAGAGAGTAGTCTTTATTTTAGACTTAAGTGTTGTAATTCGATGTATATTAAGAAGGTTTGTGTGGTCAGTTTAAATGCACTCGACTCCGGTTTAGTGTGAAACTGGCACTGAACCGCAGTTAAAAGAAAACGGCCTTTCTGGCTTGTGGTTGAAGTATGCATATCAATAGGTTAATTGGGGTTTAACTTTAAAACCCAGTGGCTGTGTGCATGTTAACGTTTCTATCACGCCCTCTAGAGGACTCTGCGTACGTAAGGGAATTAACAGTCTACATCCTCCGCAAGCCATACGCTGTAAATATGACGCCAACCATTGTCCATCCATCCATTCTTCTATCCAGGCACGAAGGCCAGCAAAGCGGCTAGTGCAGAGCTGGGTTTGAATCCTGCCCCTGCACTGTGTGTGTGGAGTTTGCATGTTCTCCGTGCGTTCCACCATGTTCTTCTGTTCCCTGTTTAAGTCCGGAGTTGGCCAGTTAGGTGAATTTCCATCTTTACTTTGTCCTTAGTGGGTTTTTTTGTGTGTCTGTGTCCTGCAGTTGACAGGCATCTCATGTTACCTGGTCTGGGCCCCACACCCCCTTTGAACCCAGATATGCAGGAGGTAGCCAGCCCCCATGCAAGATGTGGTGTAAAGTTATTTCCTTATAATCCATGTTGTGTGTGTGTGTGCTTCCTTGTAGTGAATATACAGAATTTGAAGCTTGTGGTGAAATACTCCACGGATCTTTACATGACAGTTGGCAGGTGATGTAACCTGATAGAAAACATTTATATATTGAATATTAGTATATGAAGATGAAGACAGAAGATGGTTAAACTGCATGATAATTGGCAAACTTTGTTAAATTTCACATGCATAATAAAAGTGTTAATCTTTATTTTACTGCTTGATGACACATCTGGTCTATTATACCATTTTAGTAAGTTGTACTGATTAGAAAGTCTACTCAGCCAAATTTAGTTTTTTGTCATAATGTGTTACTCTAAGAATTATATTCCATTTCTAGATGAATTCATCTTACTAATAAAAGTTATATAATTACGATATGTGTGCATGCGCAATAATAATCAGGGCCCAGTTTCCAGATAATGGTGACTCTTAGTGTCTTAAAAAGACTAAAGATATACATTAGGAAAAGTATTTGTTGTTCGACACGTTTCCCAAACACTTTCTTAAGAGATTGCTCAAGGGAGAGCTTCTTAAGAGCGACCTTAATACGCACTAGAACCCCTGGTTGGTTCACATCGATTGCTTGAGAATTGATTATTCCCTCCATGCAGAGAAAGTGTTGTTCTTTATAAATACAGTACTACAGGAATCCTTCAAAATATAGAGTTAATCAGAACTGGGGACAACCTAAAAATAAAATACAAAAAAGTAACTGAATCATCTAACCGTAAATATGATTTTCACCGACTAGGTGCAGAAACTGATGTACTGATATGCTGATGATATACAGAGGTGTGTGCATTCCATGGGCATCGGAAAGTGGTGGAACGCATGGGCTCCAAGAACCCCCTTTCCCTTCCTTCCATATTAATAAATACATAATTAACAGCACATTTCATATCTTTCATTATGAATCTGCGCGTTACTGAGGTGAGCTTGCTAGGCATACAGAGTGCAGGGACAAAACCTAACAATCATTGTAATCGTGTGTCAGACAAAATCATTTTATCATTTGGATCAGTTATTTTTTAGTTAAGCACTGTTTGGTTATGAATCGGCACCATTAACTCTAGTCTTATTTTGAGCCGACAGCGGTGATAAGAGACAGCTAAGAATATCCTATGAAAGATATACTTAACTAAGAACTTTTCAGAGTGTTAAAAGATAACTTAAGGTATAACTAACGAACTGCGTAGCGTTAGGAAGGTTTCAGGAAATCGGGCCCAGGGCTTTAGATGACTGCTTTTTGGTGTATATGTTAGGGCTGGGTATTGGCGTTGAATCCATGTAAACCAAATAGGAAAAACAAAAAATAGTGGTTTTTTGTTTTTTCCGTTTTAAAATCGGAACAAGACCCAGGAAAAAAAACAGGTTTCATGTTTTGTTTTTCTTTTTTAAAACAGCTCGGAAAACTGTAAAATCACGTTTTTTGTTTTGTTTTTGTGATAATTATGGTAAGTCCAGAAATGCCAGACATGTAACATATAACTAAATATAAACGTAATTTTAATATTATAAGATTTACAGTACCTGTCATAAGTCTGGAAACATCTACCCATGGAAAGGTTTATTTGTTCTGTTCCCTTCATTTTAGAATAATTATAAAGACATCAAAACTATGAAATAAAATATCCCTGCTGAAAAAATTTGTATACACCAGCATAGCTGGTTACCAGCATAAAGCACGCCGCTTATACGGCATATGCTGTGTTTTGGTGCTGGTGGACCAGCATCATTGATGAAATATTGCTGGTGGAGCAGCCTCATGTGCAGGTAGAGCAACCTCATGTGCAGGTAGAGCAGCCTCATGTGCAGGTAGAGTAGCCTCATGTGCAGGTAGAGTAGCCTCATGTGCAGGTAGAGCAGCCTCATGTGCAGGTAGAGCAGCCTCTTGTGCAGGTAGAACAGCATGGCTGTGCTGGTCCACTGGCTACACCATCTACACCTTTTTGCAAACCAGACAGCTGCAATCATTTGAATTTAATTGAACAGCTTCTGGCGTCACCTTCTGCTCTACTTTTCATTTCCTGTACTGTTCTCTCCTTTGTCTTGCACTGTATTGTCTCGTGGTGCCCTCCCCCCCATACACCTGTTCCTTACCCTGCAACTGTGGCATAAGAATTTCACTCTGCTCCTTAGGACACGTGACAATAAAACTTGATAGCTAGAAAAGATATGTCAAAAATGCCCTCTAAGATTATCCTGTTTGCCCCCAGGGTAATTGTTGTTCCAGAGTTGCAAAGTTCAGACTCTGCTGTATAAGGTGAAGAGGAACTCAAGAGCATGGCCATATTGCTGATTGAACAGCCATTTTTATGTGAATTAATAACGAGTGTCTCCTGGCATAAATCGTGTGAATTATTTAGGAGAACAGGAAGTGAGCAAAATGGCACTGATGGGTTTGCTGGGAACCTGACTGCAGAGAAAGGGAATTAGAGTGTGGAAGGGCTGGGTGGGGCCAGGGGGGCTGGAGCTGGGAGGGGCCAGGGGGGCTGGAGCTGGGAGGGGCCAGGGGGGCTGGAGCTGGGAGCGGCCAGGACAGGCTGGGTGGGGCCTGGACCGGCTGTGTGGGGCCAGGGGGGGGGCTGGAGCTGGGAGGGGCCAGGACAGGCTGGGTGGGGCCAGGGGGTTTGAGCTGGGAGGGGCCAGGACAGGCTGGGTGGGGCCAGGGGGGCTAGAGCTGGGAGGGGCCAGGACAGGCTGGGTGGGGCCAGGAAGGGCCGGTAGGGGCTGGGCCGGTGCTGGGAAGGGAGGCCTAGTTTATTTTCAGATAAAGGACAGCAGAACTGTGACGACCAACCACTGCTGCTAGCATCTCCTAAGACATTATCCCCCCTTCTCTTGCAGCATGGCTAACAAAAACAGCACCCTGCGCTGCACGTTCTCTGCCCCCAGCCACAGTGCCACCTTGCTGCAGGGTCTGTCTTTGCTCCGTGCTCAGGGCCAGCTGCTGGACGTGGTCCTCTCCATAAACGAGGAACGCTTCCAGGTGCACAAGGCAGTCCTTGCTTCGTGCAGCGACTACTTCAGGTGAGGCGAGCTGGGGGTGGGGCTTGCGGACGGGCATTTGGAGGGAGTGGGGGTGGAGGTGCTGAAACAGGAAGCAAAAGAGGCTCATTCAGGTAGTATGCAAGGGGAACCTGATCTTATGAAGTCATTCTCTTTCTGCCTCGCAGGGCCATGTTCACTGGAGGGATGCGGGAGGCCAGTCAGGACACCATCGAGTTGAAAGGGCTGTCCGCTCGCGGGCTGAAGCACATTATCGACTTTGCGTACAGTGCTGAGGTCACTCTGGACCTTGACTGCATCCAGGACGTGCTGGGAGCGGCCGTCTTCCTGCAGATGGTGCCCGTGGTAGAGCTCTGTGAGGAATTCCTCAAGTCGGCCATGAGCGTGGAGACCTGCTTGAACATAGGCCAGATGGCCGCAGCCTTCAGTCTGTCCTCTCTGAAGGAGTCGGTGGACGGCTTCACCTTCCGCCACTTCCTGCAGATCGCCGAGGAGGACGACTTCCTGCATATCCCTGTCGAGCGGCTCGTCTTCTTCCTGCAGAGCAACAAGTTGCGCAACTGCAGTGAGATCGACCTGTTCCGCGCTGCCATCCGCTGGCTGCGGCACGACGAGGCGCGGCGCGTGCAAGCCGGCAGCGTGCTCTGCCACGTGCGCTTCCCGCTCATGCACTCGCCCGAACTGGTGGACAGCGTGCAGACAGAGGACATCATGGTGGAAGATGTGCAGTGCCGGCAGTTCCTCCTGGAAGCTTTCAACTACCAGATCCTCCCCTTCCGGCAGCATGACATGCAGTCGCCCCGCACGGCCATCCGCTGCGATGTGGTTTCGCTCGTCGCCTTCGGCGGAACGCCCTACACGGACAACGACCGCCTGGTGAGCAGCAGAGTGCACTACCTCCCCGATGGCGCCGCACGGCAGTTCCGTGAGCTCGCCGAGATGGAGGTCGCCTGCAGCCACGCCTGCGTCGCCGTGCTCGACAACTTCGTGTACGTGGTCGGCGGCCAGCAGCTGCAGTACCGCAGTGGCGAGGGCGCCGCAGACGCCAGCTTCCGCTACGACCCGCACCTCAGCCAGTGGCTGCGCATCCAGCCCATGCAGGAGAGCCGTATTCAGTTCCAGCTTGGCGTGTTGCAGGGAAGGCTCTACGCCACTGGGGGGCGCAATCGCTCCGGCAGCCTGTCCTCTGTGGAGTACTACTGCCCGAAGACGAACGAGTGGACCTATGTGGACCCGCTGAAGCGCAGGATCTGGGGACACGCGGGAGCCACCTGTCAGGACAGGCTATACATCTCAGGAGGCTATGGGGTCTCTGTCGAGGACAAGAAGACCACACACTGTTATGATCCCAGCACTGACCAATGGGAGTTCAGGTGCCCTATGAACGAGCCGCGAGTGCTGCACGCCATGGTGACAGCTAGAGGCCGTCTGTATGCCCTTGGGGGCCGCATGGACCACGTGGACCGCTGCTTCGATGTTCTGGCCGTGGAGTACTACATCCCGGACGCGGACCAGTGGACCACTGTAAGCCCGATGCGAGCCGGCCAGTCAGAGGCTGGCTGCTGCCTGCTGGATGGAAAAATCTACGTGGTGGGCGGCTACAACTGGCACCTGAATAATGTGACCAGCATCGTGCAGGTTTACAACGCTGACACAGATGAATGGGAGCGTGATTTGCATTTCCCAGAGTCCTTCGCTGGAATCGCCTGCGTCCCCGTCATACTTCCGCAGAGTGCGACCCAGAGGTGACCTGCGGTGCGGGCTGAACCTGACACCCGCTGCATCTCTGCAGCGCTCAAATTGACAGCTTTTGCTTTGTTTGACTGAGCCGCCATAGAGAGGACAAAAACAGCTTTAGGCCTTAGGATGATTGAGTTCATCCTCGGTGTGGATGGAGCTTGTAATGAAAGACGTGTCTCTTTTTTAAACACGTAAAGAAAGAAATGTTCTGCTTGTAATAGGCAGCATGGTGGGAGAAGTGCTCAGTTAATTCAGTTTTTTGATTATATTAACCTGGGAATAATGTGCATTTACTACCAACTTGAGGTTATCCCTGTTAATGTGGCCCTGATTACGCTCATTAAAAATATTACCGGTCAGTATTTTATGAGTGACCTCAATGGCTAGATGCTGAGCAGAACGTCTGAGCTCCTTAAATATGTTGGTTAATTTCAATCATCACGACATCCTGCTAAATCTCTGGGAGGGGGTCACTCCATCAGCCAGCCTCGTCACGCATCGCTTGCGGGAGGGATGCTGGCTGGACAGTGGGTCGATTCTGGGTTGGCTCCTTGGGGATCCGTTCAGCAGGAGGGATGCCGGCTGGACAGTGGGTCGATTCTGGGTTGGCTCCTTGGGGATCCGTTCAGTGGCGAAGCGGCCTGTGCCTGCTGTTCCTTTGACACCAAGCACAAACGTAAGCACGCACCTCCTGGACATTTTCCTTGGTGTTAAACTCTCATGGCTATGTGTCCCTACTTATACACACGTGCAGTGTGTTTTTTTTCCTTATACCCACAGTGGGGGCGTGTTTACACCCCTTGACAAGTGCACTAAGTAATGATGGACACAGCTGTGTTTGTGATTCCAGCAGTTATTGACTGAACACGGAGAGCAACCCCAAACTCTGCTGTTAAAGGTGGTTTTCCCCCATGAAATTCCATAATTTATTCTCCGCATACTCTCTAAGAAAGTTTGCGGTCACCTGGGGTAAATGTGCAGAGAAATGCAGGCACTGGTCCGATGCACATTTGTCACACAGTGTTTCATGGTTAGACCTTCCAGTGTAATGCAACTGAAGGTTACCGCTCACTGTATATCGTCAGTGGTGTATGTGTGTGCATGTGACAGCTGCTTCTGCACCGACACACAAACATGCATAGTTACAGGTGAGGGATGAGTTCTTTTTTTAATTAGTGAAAGGTTGTAAGCACATGTACACAGGCAGCCTGGTGGCTCATGCGGGTTCCCGCCTCGGATAATCAGCAGCACACTGGATGGATAGATGAATGATGTGCGCACACTGTACAGTGAGGTCATTCCAGCATCCAGTTATCATGCTTCCATTTCCATCCCACAAACACGCCTCCAGCACAGCTGCTCATGTTGATGCCAACTGGCTTTGTTTGCTAAATAAACTGTTAAAAATGGCGACGCTGAAGAAATGCTGATCTTTGGACGTTGCTCGTTATGTCGGCTTTAAAAGTAGTAATGAAACTTCGTTAGCCTTTGTGAGTAAAAGCAATGTCAAAGTGAAGCTCAGCAGTTTGTCTGGAAGCATTGCTGTCATTGACTCGGCAAGTTAAACTCTTTTGCTTCGAGGAGGTGCTATATATACTGATAAAATTAGACCAGCCTGTGTTAAAATTGCACAGAAAATTGGCGTAGGTGCAAATATTCGATTGATGGGTAGTTTCCACATTAACGCTGTAGTGTAATAGGTCATGAGCCCTCCATTTGCAGTCCTAT
>JAODUD010000033.1:702692-721320 GCA_026784285.1 Stomatorhinus walkeri
ATGACATGGGGGGGGGGGGGAAACCAGGAAAACTAACCAAGGTCCTAAATATGACATGGGGGGGGGGAAACCAGGAAAACTAACCAAGGTCGTCCTCTCGTACTTTTTCCTGTATGACCTGCTTCTGCACCGTTGCCAAGTGAGTCCTGATCAGCCCTTTCTAAAATGACTTCCTGCAGCAACTGGATTGCAACTCTTCTGGGGTACGACAGTGTTTGCCAGGAACACCAGTGTGACCTCAGGAGGTTTTGATGACCTCAGTGATTTTGATGGCAGCATCCTGATGCCCTATGCAGGTGCAATAGGCGTCTCTCCGTTAGGAGCACAGTGACACCCCACGGAGTCTCCAATAAATTTTTGCACATCAAACTGCGAATTCATCTTCACTTCCACGTCAAACGCAGCAAATTTCTTTTCTGCCTTCGATTGAGGATCACCTGTGAAGTACTGTTGATGATATATCCGCCATGAGCAACCTACTGAGGGGCGAGTCCTGCAACAGTGAGCTCCGCGGCAGCAGATGGCGAGACTAACTGCTGAGGGAGATGCTGCTGCCTGCGCTGCTTTCCCAGCATGCAATGCTGACAGGCTCTCTGCTGGGGCAGCGCCACTTGAATTTGGCTAATCTGCGTGTCACATGTTTCACACGATGTTCCTAGAGAAGATATTTTCCTCCTCTGTGCACCAGTGTCAGTTAAATAACCGCAACAAATGGGTTTTGCAAACCTTCAGTGAAAAGGAGTTCTTCAGCTTTATTTCAGGGGATTGATTCACGATAAAGTAACCATGTAGCGTTATTTTTTAAACGTCCAGAATATCAATCTATGGGTTAATGGTAATCAAAGCAAAGATTAACATTTTAACAAGAAGAGCTGCATCTGGAACACTTATTAATATAATATAATTTGTTATTTAAAGGTTGGAGCTGAAGAGTGTGCTGGAAATGTACAGGGGTGCGACGTCACTATATTTAGGAGCAGAAACACCCACTCATGAAAATAAATACATACATACATAAATATATGGATTAGCTGGTATTGATATTTCCAAATTATGAAATTTGGAGTTATTTACAATGTTTTTAAAACTGTATGTTATTTTATGAAAGTACCGTTTTCTTACACAGTAACACCAAACTGTTCCCTCCCACAGAATGTCATGGGAGAGCCCATGTTCTCCTCCAAAATGCGCCATGAATCCAGGGCCCACGGCTGGTGTGAGGGAGGCCGTCGGATTCTGCCGGTTCTCCTTGTGATGCCAGTAAGCGGTTCCGTCCATCCCGGAACTGTGTCGCCTACTCCGCCTTCTTGGCTTTTCTTTTGCGGGTTCCCTCATTAAGCTCCTCCTTGGTTTTCGTGGGAGACGCAGGGGTGGCGTGGACAGCGGTAGAGTGATGGTGGTCATGGGAATCCTCAGAGCCTCCGAGTGGGGAGCCAAAGAGCAGGTGACAGACCCAAGATTCAATCAGGGTGAAGGGAGAGCCGTGAGAGTGGCGGGCAGTGAGGACCACCTACAACACAGGAGAGCACAGAGACCTCCTAGAACACAGGAGAGCACAGAGACCACCTACAACACAGGAGAGCACAGAGACCACCTAGAACACAGGAGAGCACAGAGACTACCTAGAACACAGGAGAGCACAGAGACCACCTAGAACCACCTAGAACACAGGAGAGCAGCCTGATACACCATCCACGTGTGATGGCCGTCATGACAGACGGAGATCAGAGCTCGCACTGCTGTCTAGGAACCAGCCGCAAATTTATACGCTCAGTCGGTCTAAAGGTCCTGATGTGAGATTTTCACAAAGTACCTTTGAGGTGGCCATGAAGAGAGTGAAGAGGCAGATGAGTGTGCTCTTGGATATGGGCAGCAAGTGGGACTCCTGAAGGGTGAACAGAATAGCTCCATACAGGCTGGCCTTTGTGGGGCTGTCAGGGAATGAGATACACAAATCAGCCATTTTAGATGTGGAACACATGTCCTTAAAAGTAATCGAAGCACATTACAATAGTATAAAAGGCTACTTTTGTCCTTGCTTGAATATCAAACGTGATTACTTGGTTGTGGTTTTTGAAAAACAGTTTCTTCACAGAAGAACTAGAAGGAGACTTACAATGACATATTCATGATCTCGTTGGTCTCAGGTCTCCACACTCCACGCAAAAGCTGCTCCAAGTTGGACATTAAAGCCACCCCAGACCCTTAAAGAGCACAAGTCGAAGGTGAAAGGTCAGTATATGAAATCAGGCACCACGCCGTTCTGTTGTCTTTGATATTTTCTTAGATTGTTACAAGCTAAGATAAGACAGCGCCTTAAGAAAGCTGCCAGCAATATGGCGGCGCTTCTCACCTTTGACGTAGCCGGTGATGACCATGATAAACCAGCCGTGATGGTAGGCGTGGTGGGCGTGGTGCACCCCCGCCGCAATTTTGCGTGTGCGGACTACCTCCTTCATAGCTACCAGAACTAGTTTAACTGGCAGGAAGGCCACGCATTTGTAGAACAAGTTCAGTGGGCAGAAGAAGACGAGGTACCTGTTTTATTTCCAGCGGGAAAAGAACGGCAAGGAGTCAGTCCAACTGCTGCAGTAATTTCAGCTGTAATCTAATTGCACATAGAAGTCTTGACAACAAGAAGCTGTTTCTCATTTTAAATTCAAATTCTGATTCATGTAAGACCAAGTGCTGCTGATGTAATTACAACACGTGAGACACTATACAAACACAGCAATCATATTAAACCTACTAATGTAAATAAAGGTGTTAACCCATTCTCCAGAAATACAGGCATAAGAACAGCAAACAAAGAGAGAGGAGCTAACCCTCAGCATCACCTTACCAGACAGCAGTAGCCAGGAGGATGTGACTGTTGTTGTGGAAATAGGCAACAGGAGAATCTCCAAGCATGACGTCTGCTAGTATGTAGCTGCCGAAGCAGTAGAGCATGGCGCAGAGCCAGGAGGCCACCGGACTCCTATAGGACACCTCCACCGCCCCTTTAAGTGAAACATTTGCTGCTTCAGGTGAACTTTCACATGCAAGACACCTCCCCCCAAGTCACCTCCAGCCCATGACACTCCAAGAACTTGGTGTCTGTGGCCTCCGACTCTCGTAGCAAAGTATTACACACGTCACGGGACGCAGGTATGTCACCTCTGGCCCCTGAACAAAGGAAACCACATTTATTTCTGGAAACCACAGAGAAATTTATGGTTATATTTTAATTTTTAATACCTGACTACAAATGCAAGTGGTCACATGTTCCTGTAGTGGATAAGCAGCTGAAAGATGGATGAACAAATGTCAGTCATTTAAGGAAACATAAGAAGACCTCTGTACATCCATCATCCAACAGCTTGTTCTTGTAAGGGTCAAGAGCGAGGACTATATATTGTTGGGACTTTCAAAGGGTAAATTAGGAGCTGAATATCGCTTGCCTGGCCTCTTGAGCAAAAGAGACGCCCAGAAACAGGTGTAGCAAAGTCCAGGAGTGATTAGCTGGCAGTTTGGCAGAAAACTGATCCTGTAAAATGTAGTCTATAAATAATCTTTGGTGCATTGCCTTTCGACTGGCCAGCTTTAACCTTTGACCCTAAACACGCTCATTCATGATGCCCCCCAAACTGATTGTGAGGTATGAGACAGACGTCGTTGAACTCTCTGCCAGTGAAAACAGCCCCCGGGACAGTACTGGTCACAACGCTTAGGCACAGAGGAATGTACCGATGTTAATACGTGCATTGAACCTTACAATTTTGATGAATTGCTCACCATTTTGCATTCACTTTAAGGTTCCTTGAATGTAACAATATGCCTTTAGCATTTTTCATTTTGTAATTTTAATGAACAATCCAGAGAGGGATGTGCACTATCGATTGTTATGCTGATAATACTATAGAACACTTCTCTAATACTCAAGCTGACTATTATATATAGACTATAGAAAATAGGTAAGCGTGCGTTAATCATGAGTTAATCCGTTATCTACAGTACAGACTTGCAAAAACAGATTTTAGTGCATCAATCTCGAAATCGCTTGTCTAGACTAATCTGCAAAGCCAGAAATCATAACGCTACATCCAGCATTTGCTTGTACATTCAGCGGTTAAACGTCAAGAAAAGAAAGACTAAACCTGACGTACGTGCGCATCTTTTAAATTGTATTACTGTGGTCACAAACTCACGCTATCTATTTATGGACAATCTATTTATTGCAAACTCGAGCTAGCTTTGGCATGCGTTATATGTCTATCAAATTTCACACAGAGGACGCTGAAGAGAATCATTCTTTTGGTAGCAGATTTAAAATGCCATTATTGTTATATTCCAAGCAAAACTGCGCTTCGACACTACACTTTCACTGTCCCGCATTTGTAGAGATCATGAAATGTACAACAAGTGCATAAAAATCACGCGAACGATAACGGATCAAGTACTAGATTATTCATAATACATACTTGTTCTTACTACACGTGGAATTACTTGACTAAATGTACATCTCACATTGGATTTTATTTGTAACGTGCAGTTACGTAACAGTCAAATACTGTTTTTATTACGATATTACCGCAAAAAGCAAAACGAAACCAAATCTGTTATTGAACTCAATTAATCAAGGTTGATTTATGTTTCACTGAAAACGTTCATTAAAATATAATAATATATAATAGAAGAGTACTGACCTGGTTCATACTTGAGGTAGAGGATGGATACGATGTAATACGCAAGATCAAAAACTGGAAACATTGCCATTTTTGAAAAATACTGGGCAATATCGCTCAGATTCAGGACTGCCAGCACATCCATATTTGTACTTGTCAGGTCTTTTTCACGGCAAACGAAACACTTGTGATCTTCTTACAATCTACAGTCCCAGTCTTCCTAGTACAGTGACCGGCCACGATGCCCACGTCTCCACGAATAAAAACTTTAACCCAAGCCGTCCTATTAATATACCTCCATCTGCATAGCCATACAAATTGTTCTCGACCGACTGTCCGTACTTGTCATATCCATTTACCTGACGTCATCAAAGGGACACAATCATTCTTGCTTGTACCTTTTATTTGGTTGAGAAATCAACTGCAATATAAAGGTTGCTCTTCAGTTAAGTATATGGAAATAAAATATATTTTACATTATGCCGCAGCAAAGAATGATGCTTCTCAATGCCGCCGGCAAACAACAGAGAGCTCTTCAGCAAAGGAAAAACACAACAGTATTGCCATCGCTGATTAAATACCGTAAGATACGTTACGCCGTATTCCAGTGCCGTGTTACCTAATACGTTACCTAATTTACGACCCTCTGAATTGCTGCTTTCAACATATTTGACAAAATAGATATATAAAGAAATTGGATTATATGTTAATGGAAATGCACGACACGTGCTGTTCCACGCAACACGATAATAAAAAAGGATTATACTAAGCATAAAAATATTGTTGGTGTAGATCCATATCTTATAGCTGGATGTTGGTTAATGGTTTGCGGAAAAGCTACCATATGTCACAAAGACATTACTTTCTAAAAAAAATCAATTTGCTTAGCAAATGAGCAAAACAAAGTCCCAGCCATCTGTAAAACAAATAGGCACCAACAGTCAGCTCTTCTCCGGCGCATAGGGGCGCGACTGAGCGGGTAGGTCTCAGTAGGCAGGTTACTGAATTTAATTTTCCTCCCACGTGCATTTCATTTCGCGTTAATACGAGATATGTTGGCATAACAAACATCTCGCTTAATTGTGTTATATACACAATGTCCCTAGATTTACAAATAGAATCATAATCTTCATTTTAGCCCCGATTTTGACAGTGGCTATGAAACACGCACATCCAAGTAAGCAATAGTACATCTACATCCACATTTAATAAAGTAAAATAAAGAAGTATAATTGGCACACAAAAATGAAATAAAACAAAAGGTAAGCCTAAAACTAAACGTTATTTATATGTTTATTGAATTTTATTCGGCATTAGTTTCTGTAAGAGTCGTTGCAACATTCCTTTGCTGAAGCACAATTCGCCTATACAATTACCTCCCGATGCCTCGTCCTTAGCGCTTCATGGCTTCATTTCTCCACGCTAAACCATTAACTCACGAAGCAGCTCGGGGAAACGTAAGGCAATCCAATTTAATAAAGCAGAACAAAGTATAATATCAAACTCAGCAGAGCCTTACCCCAAGCAATGTATAGCTTGATTTTATATTTTTTCATACTTAGGATTTTTTTACAGAGGTTATATATTTGTTAAATAATAAGCAATCATTTACTATACTATGTGTGAATATATTTTATCAATAAACAGAAAACTGATATACACAGTGACTTGGGTAAAAGGGCAATAAAGAGATCTCTTCCCCAAAAATGCATGAAATATTGCCGTTTACGAAAGGCTGAAGTGAACTGATCTACTTTATTGAAATGAAAACTGGGGACATAAATAAGCCAGATCGTTTTGAAATGTTAAACCTATTCATCGCAGTTCAGCAGTTTCTATTGTACCATTGCCAGTTCGGAAGGATCACCACCAGGGGGCAGAGATGCTTACCTTCAAAAATACGCACGTTCTAAAATTCCATCTATTACAAAGCATATCTCTAAAATTATTTGAACCCGAGAGGTGACATTAGATATAGTTTACTACAATAGCGTTAGTTAAATAAAGTCTCTTCTGTAAAGTCTTATTACATACTTCCTGAAATATTTTTTCAAAGACATTCCCAGGAGTGGAATTTTTTTAGGAGCAATTAATGACGGTGTAGTCAACTCAATACAAAGAATATTCCCACTTTTTTGAAAAGCTCTTGGTGTCCTTCAATTGGAAGTTTGGATAATTAACATTAGTTATTGTTATACATACCTGCCTGGTGGTTTAATGGATAGGGAAGCACACTTCTAGCTAATAGATTGCTGGTTCAAATCCCCAACCATCAAAATACCACTGTGTCACGTATAGATTAAATGCAAAAGGAACATTTTTAAGTCATTTTAATCACTTTCAAACAATTGAAAACCCATAAAGTAATCAGTGTATTAAGCCAGTTTTTTATTGGTCATACATGACAATTCAACTAAAATTTAACTATCATCAAACTTAAACAGTCAAGTATCTAACACAGAATTACAGTGAGCACAGGTCATGAAACAGGGGACACCATGGACAGGATGCCAGTCTATTGTAGGGCACACACACACACAATGAGCAATTTAGATACATTATCAAACCTTTTTATGGATTGTGGGAGGAAAACGCATGAACCAGAAGGACACAAACAGAACATGCAGTGAGTCACCAACCCATTAACAATGTACTGAAATTTTCAAAATACATATTTTACAATAATAGTATAATTATTAACATCACTAATCTGGTAATACGTCACAGGGTAACTATATTTATATCACCAGAGAGTGGACTCGAATTTAAATAAAAGTCACAAGAATGTGCAGTTAGATCTGTGCTATATCAGTGTTCCCAAATGTCAACCTTAAAAAACAAACCATACAAGGAAAACGTACACTTTCAACGAGTTTTAAAAATGTGTTAAATTTAGAATCATCGATGAAACTGTTATTTTGAAAGTCTTATTAAACAGCGTTTTAAAACTCTTGGAAGCTCAAAGACTAGTCAAAGTACACAGCAAGGGACTTTAACATTAAAAGGTAGCCGATCTGCAACGTTCAACTGAAGCTCCATAAGACGCACGTTACAATAACGCCTAAACCAAATAGCCCATATGTACTAATCCCCTGTTGATCCACGAAGAATACATACTAGGACACTGGGATTTATAACCAGGTTTTACTAATACGCATTACAACGCATCAGCTTCTTTTCCTAGTGAACAAAGCCCTAATTGTTCAACAGATTTTTATCAGACACACGCGACTGTCACTGGATATCGCTCATAAAAAGCTCCTCCGCTTGAATAGCCGGAAGTTTGGGTTTTCACTTCATGTTTTGTTGACCAATCATCGGGGATTTTCATTGGGAACGGAACAGTAAGCTGTGACGCTATTGGCGCATCCTCGGCCTGTTTCCTGTGTCGGGTTTGTTTACGTGGTGCTGCGAAGTGGACAAAATGATCGGGGATATACTGATATTCGGGTAATTTAAGATTTATTAGTATTTCAGATGTGTTGTTTTTAACTTTAGGGCGTACTTCATTACCACTGTGAAACGACAAATAGAAAATATAACTACTTGTTTAAAATATAGATGCTTGTGCTGAACGCCCAAGTTAGTCGTTAGCTATATTTATTTTCCTGCTAAATTGTTCAGTTTATAAAAACGTAATGCTTTCATTTACGTTTGTGGATTGTTTTATGTTTTATGGAATTTGTACTGTTTCGCATTTATTTTAGGACCTTACTTGTCAATGCGGGAGCTGTGCTAAACTTCAAACTGTAAGTATTGTAGCAATAAACATTTGTGTATTTTAATGTATTGGTCATACGTAGGAGACCGCCTCCTATAAAATGCTGATGTTAGTTAACGGCTCAAGCTATGAAGGCCTCCAGCCGTCGTAAATAGAGGCGTCTGCTGTATGTCTGCGCCCAAAAGGTCTTCTGTTCGAATCCAGAGGACGGCAGCGTAGTCGTATCACTGTTGGCCCGATGAGCCAAGGTCCTTGACTCCCCAAAATGCCCCAGGGCCGTAGGGGCAAATGACTGGCCCTCCGCTCTAATCTCTGTTTCACTGTGTATGTGTGCATTGGGGTATTCGAAAGCTAAAGAATTCCTTTGTACTTGTACTTGCACACTGGTGAATAAAACAATTATTCTCATGTACAGGAAAAAAAAGGACTCACACGGATTTGGAGATGAATCTCATGCACCAACGTCAGGTATTTAAATTATAAAGCCTTTAAACAGAAATTGTTTTCATAAATGGTGGAATTGCAGTAAAATGGACTTTTGTGTTTTTTTTTAGGAGAAAATATCAGAGAATTTCTTCTGAGCCTGCGGTACTTTCGGATATTTATTGCCTTATGGAACATCTTTATGATGCTTTGCATGATTTTGTAAGTATTTTAAAATTTATTTGTAAATGATATATGTTATGTTTTAATATTACTCTCGTCTTTACTTTAAAAATGTGAACTGAAAACAATTTCCAAAACAATCTTAAATCACCCCACCTATTTTGTGTGTTTTCATAGGTTATTTGGAGCCTAGGAATAAACCACTTGGAGTGGGATGTGTATGTTATGCATCAAATGAAGACACTTTAATGGAGTTTTTGTAATTTGTGGGTGTTGTGGGCAGCTTCTCTGCTTATTGGTATGGGCATCTCTCATTCTCACACTGTTCAGTTTGGTCCACCATAATAACACTACCAATCATCAACTTGTCTGTGCTCATTTAGAAATAAAGAATGCAAAGCCTAATAGACCAAATGCAAATTGTTGGGCAATGATTTGATGTAAGGGCTTCAAGGTCTATGCAGCTGAAAAGAAAGTGAAGAGCCCTAAAATTTTCAGTAACATGCAAGGCCTCTAAATTCTGACTTTTTACATGTTGTTAGTCTGTACGATGATATGATCATGATAAACATTTGTCAATATAACAGTTAAGATTTGTAAGTTGATAATGTATTCTCTCTTTTTTCCTTTATTATAAGTAATACCTTTCCCACATTGTTTTCTGTGAATTACTTTTGTCATCATGTGTTATTACAGCACTGTGCAAATGTCTAAGGCAGTCAAAGGAAAGTAAGGCTAGTAAGGGTGTATTTGCTCAGGAAAAAACAATTTAACATTATAATGTATGCAAGAGTGTCCCAATAAACACTAACAAATTTCATCTGTTCTCTAGAAAGGTACTGAGTTCCTGTTGGATGGCTAGATTAACCCTTCAATTCCCAATCCTCTCCTCATTTTCAATTTGGTTATTCCATGTATTTGCTATTTCACCACCATTGAAGCTGCATAAGTTAATTAAATTGGTTTAAAATGTCGGTGAGGTATGAAGTGTGCTAGTGGTTGAGTCAAAAATATATCAGTGTATTGAATGGTTGCTGCATGCACAGGGATGACTTTAGAAGAGGTGTTAAAATGGCTGTGCTAACACACTTTGACAAATATAATTTTACACCAACATGATCATTTACTTACATTTACATCATTTTCTTTGACTGCCTAAGACTTTTTTTTACAGTACTGTACATTGCCAGTTTTTAAAGTTTAAATACAACCCAATTTCCAAAAAAGTGGGGACATTGTGTAAAATGTAAATAAAACCAAAATGCAATGATTTGCAAATTATATAAATCCATGTTTAATTGAAATAGAACAAAGACAACATATCAAATGCTGAAACTGAAATTTTATGTTATGAGAAATATATGATCAATTACAATTTGATGGGTTGTAAGAAAGCTAAAGTGTGTGTAGAGATTGATTGTATCAGTGCATCTGTATTGCATATAGACTGGTGAATTACGTGATTATCCAGCTGCCTATGGTGCTCAGGGTTGCAGAGGGGTCTGGAGCTTATCCCAGGTAGAATATTTCAAGATAAGGACAGCAAGGGCTCCCTGGACAGGTAGCCCATCCATGTCAGGGAACATGCACATATGAACAACTTCCTACTCCAGTTAGCATAAATGCACGTTTTTAGACTACAGGAAGAATCCCACAAAACTTAGGCAGAGGGTCTAATGTCCATACAGTGAAGGATTCAAATAACCAAGCCTGGTGGTGTGAGAAACCGCTATCCACTGTGTCACCATGTTCTTATGTTCAACGCAGAAACAGCAGTTTGCACAAGCAGTTAAACTCTTCAACAACACATGCAGGAAAGCTTGTACGCCATAAGCAGAGCACTTATTTAAATTAAATGTTTCGAGAGCTATTTAAAAGCCAAGATAATGATTCTGTGGCAGGTACTACACTGAACATGACAGATTTACTTGTATATAATTATTTTTTTTATGAGCAGATAAGTTAATTTGCAGAGGTGTAACACTAACATGAACTGTAAAAGATGAGAGAAATTCAATTCTGAGGATTTATTGTACAGTTGTAGACATTAGCTGTTAGACTCCAAACTTAGAAGCATCCGCAAACTGATCCCAAACTCTTGTACAGTATCTGTTTTGGGTTATTCTGTCAAGAAACTTCAAGTTCAGGCTGTCCACACGTGTGGCTTTGGAACCATTACTACTCAGTTTAGTCTTATGCAAGTGTTTCTTTTGGTGAAATGTTTCACTGGATGACAAATCCCACTTGTATTGAAAATACGTGTCCACCTGCTGCTTACCTTAGACCTACCATACCATAAAATAAATAGATGATCGCTTTAATTTTGCCTGTATATCTAAGTAGTGGGAAAGATCATTGGGTAGCATTGTGGCATCACCATTCCGGCTTTGCACGTGTAATTCCCACCTTTGGTTGTATATTTTTGGAGTCTGCATGTTCTCCCTGTTTGTCGTTTCATGAATTCAAATGGCAGACTTTCCAGGAGTGAGTGTGGTTGCATTCGTGTGCTGGTTTGTGTCCCAGCCCTGGATTAAGCTAGAATGCAGCTGAGGGAGGTCGCCTGCCTTCTGCACCGGACAGCCCAAGGATGACTGCAAGCCTAATCTGCATGCATGGTATGGAAGATGGTTGGGTGCATATTACTATAAGAAGTCACAAGAACCATATATATTGCTTATTTGAATATGGCTTTTTGAATTAAAGAAACGTGAGCAATGTTTAATACAGTAAAATATGTCGAACATGAAGTGAGGTCGGTACATCCCCGCTACGTCCGTAACGTTCCGACCTACGCAAAACGTGCTCTGTGACGCTTTCTAGTTGCGTATTGTTTCCCAAGATGCACCTGGTTAGCGGTTCTATGTGACGTAGTAGGCTTGGCGGAGCCGAGGAAGCTGGTGAGCGCCGGACGGGCAGCTGAGCACGACGGCGATCGCAGTCTCGTCTCCCGGGATATACAATAAACACGTCCAAAACCACCAGCAAGCACTACGGCAAACATGGGGCTTCACCTCCTATCACATCTTCCGAAAGGCCTGTAAGTGCGTGCGAGCCCACCCGTCTCTTCGGAGGATTCCTCTCCCCCCGGCTGCCGATCCGCACCAGCCAGGCAATGACAGCGGCCGCGGCAACCCCGCAGCAGATAAGAGACCGGCTGCTGCAGGCCATCGATGCCCAAAGCAATGTGAGTACATGGCCGAGGTGTTGCGAGATCAGCTTCGGTTTTTCATATGTGCAGCCAGGGCGTAAAGCGGTTATATAATTAGCGATTAGAGCGGTGGTCCGCCAAACGCCACGGGAAGCCCCATCCACATATGCGCTGACATGTCTGTGTTCAGACAGGCGCCTCGCTGCCCTAGACCCGAAAGTGTGTCACTTTTTAAACGCGTTGCCGGAACTTCTTAACTAGTCTCCCCTGTATGGCCGCTGAGTTCTGGGGGTATCCAAGCAGCTAGCTGCCTACAGTCACTGATAGCGGCGCCGGCCAGCTAAGCCGCCGCGTCTCACGGCCGTGGCCGCGGCGCACTCCCCCAATAAGCCCTAAAGTACCAATGTCCAGAAAGCCATGTGTCGTAGATCTGCTGTCCCAAGCAGCCTGGCACTTAAAACAGCGGCTCGGAGTAACACCACACCCTTCGAGGCTGCAGCGTAAAGTTAGTTAGCCGGGCGGCTGGCTGCCGTGCTGGGTTTGTGACAGAAGCTTAGCTGCTATTTAGCCGGCTAGCCTATTAGCTTTGGCTCAGCGGGGAGGCATCGTGCAACTCTGGAGCTGGACGAGTCGCTCAGAAGCGACTGCTTAAGCGAATTTGGGCTCAAGCCGCTGTTGTACTGGACGGCTTTTGTTTCGGGTTGGACAGCCCCGCTGCTCGGTGACTGGTTAGCCGTTTGCAGCTACAAGTCGAAAATTAGCGCTGTTGGATTCGCAGTAAAATGTTACACCTGCTACCTAAAACATTACCGAAAACGTGAACTGACAGTGGAACTTTTAGAGGTAACTGCACCAATATTTCAATGCCGTGCGTCGTGGTCAGACAAGAAACTTCGTGGCGCCGGATCCTTAACTCGTCAACCGTTATTGTTGCGCTTCGAGTGGCTTGTGGCATCTACGCGAGCCCGGGGCTTTGTGAAAGCTGCGTAGGCCTCTTTGGAGTCATAGCTGAATGAAACGAACTGTTTCGAGAATTTGCCTGTTTTATAGTATGAGGAGTCCATTAAAGCCCTAGTTGGAAAGAATATGTCCAATAATTTAAGAAAACAGGTGTGTGCATTAAGAAGTCTACGTAGTTGTGTAACGGTCAGAATGCCCATGTGGAAGTGCAGCTCGTTAGCTGCCAGCCGGGTCAGGAACCTGCAGGGCTTCGCCGCTTCTCTGCCCTCCTAAGTACCGCATCATTTCGTTACACTGAGCTGCCCGTTTACACCTCGATTGCTTGGTTCTTTACTGATGTTAAACTTTAATCCATAAAGTGTCTGCAACTTTCCCGTCTGGACGGAGCTTTCGCCAGCTGCCTGCCATGTTAATGATGGTTTATCTCGGGCTTTTACTTTGCCGGCCTTGTCGAGTCGGTCGTGTCCAGTGTCGGGTTTCGTTTTCACCAGTTTTTTCTTGTTGTTGTTAGCTTTCATTACTCGGGAAGCTCCCCGCTTTGCCACGGAGGTTTTCCCTGCAGAATTAGCGACTTGGTGCCTCCGGCCTGCATTAATACAGCTAATCGCGTCGGCGCTGCCGCCTAGAATGAGGGGGAACGGCGCGATTGAGCCGCGTTTTAGTTCTAAGCTAAATTCGACATTATTCATCAGTCTCCCCCCCATCCGAAGTGGAGAAATTCCTTCTCCTTGGCTGCGGGATCTTTAGGGCTTCCCATATGTAAAAATGGACGTCTTCCTTTTGCTTTGCTTAATAACTTTTGGATTCTGACAGGTAGATAATTCAGTTCCTTAACCATTGAGTGCCCGGCATCCCGTCTTCAGCGTGTATCAAACCGTCCAACACCCATTCAGCTCCTGTGCATCATCTTTCTACAAAATCTGTTTTCTTGCTGTCAGTTTTTTTTCTTTGTATCATTTTTACTTTAACCAAGTGTAACATTTCTATTCTTTGTCTTTCTTGTGCGCTGGTCTGGTGTGTTTATTTTTAGCAAGTTTGTTTCATGTTTCAAGTTAAGATGTAAAACTTAAGGTAGTCTATCTACTCTGGGTTGAAATACCAGGCCTTAAAGTTCTCCCTATTAGGAAGGGAAAATGTTATTGACAAGCTTATTGCTAGTAGTCTTTAAAAGCACTTAATATCCCTCTCCGTTGAACCTTGAAATGTCATTATTTCTGCAGAGCTGTACATTTTGACATACTGAGTGCATCTGCATGCAGTACTTTAGGGAATCGTAAACCTCTTGGTCACAGCTCCAGTTTACACAGCAACTGTCTGTAATTTTTACTTCTCATCATACATTTATCAAATATGTGCTGCTTTGCAGGTGATAAGCACGTGTGCTGCTGTATATGATGGCCACGCGTGTTTATAGCGGTGGGCATGCATGCCCTCAGGCATGTTGTAAAACTTTATAATAAGCAGCTGTGCTGTTCCCCGATGTGACCTTCCCTGTTTATCGCTTCTGTGCGTGCCTTTCTATACTATATACAGCATCCACGGAGTGAGTCTGTTAGTTCATGAGCAATTCGTACCTGCAAAATAGCAACGCAATTTCTGACGAAGACAGCAAAGCAGTGAAAACTAATCTTTGTACTTGCACAAAAATAAAACAAGATTTTGGTGAGAAGTATGTTTCACAGTTAAAGTGACATTCTGGGTTTTAAAACTCTTCCATTGTATGGGGAACCCCTGTCACGTTAGCATGATTGTTCTCTTGTATTGTGACCAGGAAATATCTCCTTTGCACACATATATATAATTTTTTCCCCAGGTACTTTTGTAGATTATTTTTAGGGTCATTCATTAGAAACAGAGAAACTCAATTTGGTGTGAAAGTCATACAGCTGCACATTTGAAAGTTTATGCAAACTTCGGGAACTGGACTGCGTGCAATTACTGGCTGTGCGTGCAGGTGCTGGTGGGCAGTTGGTGATGCTGTTGAACCATCTTAGGGATGTTCTCAAGGGGAACAATGTGAAGAATTTCTCTTTGGATAGTTACTTAGTCTCATCTGGTATGAAATGATGCATCTAGCTGCAGTTTTTGCAGACCAGCTACAGACTTCCATTGTTTTTGTTTTACACCTAGCTGCTCATTTGGTCTGAAATTTATGTAGTTAAGTTACTTCAGCTGAAGCAATTTGTTTGGTCATATAACAGAAGGGTAGCTTTTCTTCTGCTTCTAGTAACCAATCAGGGAGATGGGTTCACCTCACCACATTTAGTGTCTGATTGGTGCTTTTTCACAAATTAGCCAAAACCAAGCATGTTAATTGAAGAAATATAAATGTTGTGACATGCTTTTAAGTCATGAGCATCTTTAGTTTATTTTCATGTTTAATAATTGGATTAAACAAAGCAGTGAATGAATTTGCTTGATAATGATGTTCGTCGTGACATCTGAACTAACTGGGGTTAAAGGGCGCGACACAATCTGTTACATTTGATGTATAAAAGATTTATGAATTGATGCATTGCGTCATGCATAAGAAAAAGTCCGAACGGTAAGCTTAGTTAGTGATGGCTAGTCACTATGAAGGGCTAGTATTTCTGGATAATCCAAATAAATATTTGGATGCAGAAGTGAGCAACTTTCCTGTTTGGTCCTTTTAGATGGACAGAGCAGTATAAATGTATGAATAATAAAAGATACAGAAATCCTGGCCGTGTCTGTATGCAGTTTGGTACAGGTATTGTTAGTTGTGATAGAACCAGGTTTATAATTTGAGACACGATGGATCAACACAGGCTGGATTGACCTGTTTATTATTTATTAATACGCTGTCTTTGTGTGCCTCTCAGCAGATCCACAACATGGTGACTGTATTGGAAGTGATTTCTCATTTGGAGAGATATCCTATTACCAAAGAAGCACTTGAGGTGAGTTACCTGCTTCCTTTCTTGTACTATACTGTGTACAGGCGTGAGATGTGTCTAATGTGTTTCCCCAATTTAGGAGACCCGTTTGGGGAAGCTCATCAATGACGTGAGGAAAAAGACTAAGGATGAAGATCTCGCCAAGCGTGCCAAGAAGCTGCTGCGCAGCTGGCAGAAGCTGATCGAACCGGGCCAGACGGAGGCACCGCCAAAGGGGCCGTCGGGTTCCGCCAACGGTGCCACCCACCCCTGCCAGGCAGACATGTCCCCCTCGAGCGTCCCTGTAACGGGCAAGCCCGTCTCGGAGCTCAAGAGCCGCAACGACCTTTACAACTCGCTCTCTCCCAAGACGGAGAAAGCGAGTAACCGCAAGCGCAAGGCAGAGCAGCGGGAGGCCTTTTACATATCGACAAAACTGTCCAAGTTGTCGGCGTTTGAGCGAGCACAGAACTCCACGCCACCCCCCGCCAATGGCATTTCTGGCAGCCCGGAGGCTTCCTGCAACGTCCCGGATGGCGGCCTGCCCCTGTCGCTGGATTGGGGTGCAGCAGAGCACGCTGATGGCGACCGGCAGAACAAGATCCCCGTCAATGCCGTGAAGCCACACCCCAGCACCCCAGGCTTCGTCAAAATGCCCAGCACTTCCTCTCTACTCAAGACATCCGTCATGCAGCAGCACATAAAGATGGATGAAGTAACGGGGAGTGCGAGAGCAGGCCACTATCACCCCCGAAGCCCCCGACGACCCAATTACAGCCCCCGGAGTGTGAAGCAGGAGAGCGCGGGCAAGCGGCCAGTGACGTATGCCCCGAGGGCGAGTCTGTCCAGTCCGCCTCAGGGCTCTAGCTTCTTGGACTGCTCCTCCCCCGTGGCCTCCCCCTCCCCCTTGCCGTCACCCTCCCCGCAGCCTCTGATGCCTTTGGCCCACCTTTCTCAGGCTGAGAAGCCTCAGTCCCCACAACTCAGGTCCTCACTGCCCTGCAATGGACCTGCAGACGTAGAGCAGCAGATGGCGGAATCGACGCCGGACGCTGCCCGGGGCACAGAGGCGGCACCACACGAGCAGAGATTTGCCCCCGAGGCATTAAAGGTGGATGGGTATGCCACGCCCTCCGGCTCAGAGGGAAAGAAGCGCAAGAAGTATAGATCCAGGGACTACACGGTAAGTCTGAGCGGGCAGCCCGCAGAAGACGGCACCAAGCCTGTGCGGTTAAAAGACCGCAGGCTGACTTTCGATCCTCTGACGAGACAGATCAAACCCCTGACGCCCAAGGAGGCTGGCCAGGGCGAGGAGCCTCCGGGCTCACCCCTGGCCGGCCCCCATCGGACCGGGCCGCTCAAATCAGAGCTGGCGCCCCCTCTCCCCAGCCCCTTCCAGCAGACAAACTGGAAGGAGCTGTCCAGAAATGAGATCATCCAGTCGTACCTTAACCTCCAGAGCAACGTGCTCATATCGTCTGGCGCCCCGTCTTCCGGGGCACACTTCTTCATGACGGAGTATTTAAAACGCGAGGAGCATCACATTAAGGAGGCCAGGAAAACGCATGTGCTGGTGCCAGTCAGCGCAGAGGCGGACTTGCCGGGTGTCACCCGAGAGGTGACGCTAGCGGACCTCTCCAGAATACACAGGGAGTGCTGGCCGGGGGTCAACGGCTGCTATGACACCAAGGACCACTGGTACGACTGGACACAGTGCATATCGCTAGACCCTCACGGGGACGGCAGTCGGCTGGACGTCCTGCCATACGTCTGTCTAGATTAAGTTCTTTGTTTTTTCTTTTCTTTTTTTTCGATTGAAAAGGAGAAAATGTTATGTCCACTGTGAATGACAGGAGAGCGGACCTGCTGACCTGCGGACCTTCCACCAGAGAGAAGATTTAACGAGGGAATAAACTGTTAGGAGGCAAAAAGCACTGATTTGTTCAGTTATTTTATTGTGTTTCCCATAGGCGATATTGTAGGGAAAGAGCGCCTTGTTTGTAGTTTGCTGCTACCAACATAGTATTGCGAACAAGGTTGGGTGGGTCTCCATCAGCGAGCTTGTGGTGAGGTGTGGTTCCGGAGCGTCGGCACTCTGTATGGTGGGCTTCTGTGGTGTGTGCGTGTGTGTGCGTGCGTGCGTGTATGCGCGTGTGTGCCTGCGTGCATGGGTGTGTGGCAGGAACAGTATGGCTTATGTGGAGGATGGAATGAATAAAGTTTCATTAACATGTATGCATTTATTTATTTGATTTTTTTCTGGAAATTTATTAAAAAACGTGCAAAAATTGAAGCTGTTCTGTTTGCATCACATTCTGTTTGAACTGTTGTGCAATTCGGAGACGGTGTATCCGTGTTTTGCACGTTCCCTTGCAGTAAACGGGTTGGCTGATGTGGCATCCACCGTCATTCCATTGGTCTCTTCACCCCCCCCACGTCGCCCCCCCACGTCGCCCCTTGTAACCAGTTTCTCTATATATACTGGGACAGAATATGAGAGAATATATTTTTGGAAATGTGTTGAATTAAAGAAAATCTTAATTTTGTCATCCTTCCTCATTTTTTTATCTAGCTGGTAGCTCCTCCTCCCAGTAACTGAATTGATGAGCGAGTGCAGGCCGCGTGGGGGGGG
>JAODUD010000033.1:757729-771880 GCA_026784285.1 Stomatorhinus walkeri
CTGAGACCTTAACACAGGGCCAGTCCTGCTGTGCCGCATGTCTAAGGCTGAGACCTTAACACAGGGCCAGTCCTGCTCTGCCGCATGTCCAAGGCTGAGACCTTAACACAGGGCCAGTCCTGCTCTGCTGCATGTCCAAGGCTGAGACCTTAACACAGGGCCAGTCCTGCTGAGTGCGGACACCCAAGCAGCTGCCCTAAATATCCTGATGGCTTTTGCCCACAGACCACCTCCTGCCATCAAAGAGCGGATGCCTAAGGATGTGAGACAGCAGCCTGAAATGGGAGTGAAGGAACAGAAGGGAAGACAGAAGAAGGAGAACGAGTACCGCAAAAAATTTAAGGTCTCGTTTTTGAGGATTAAAAAGAGACATAAATCACAGCATATCTGCTGGCTGGCTCATTTCTCTGTTTGAAAACGAGCACCTGCCATTTTAGGGTTTCAATTTCATAAACCACTAAAACTTCTAATTTCTCATGAACTATGTTTATATGTCTCCTGTTAACGTGGCACTGAGTAGCTCTACTCTGCGGATCTGTTCTTAGCTCCCGAAGGACGTGGAGGTCCTTAACATAGCCAGGGTCACTCGTGACTACCAGGGCGGGAAGAGCGACCTGAGTGTGCGGCAGGGGGACCGAGTGGAGATCATCCAGGTGAAGAACACCCCTGAGGGAAAGTGGCTGGCAAGGACAATGGCCGGCAACTGTAAGTCAGATACAGTGACCTGCCTGCATCTCAGACCTGCAGTGTTCCAGTGAATCAGATCAAAAGAAAAAATGTGGGTTATCTGGCAGGGAGCTGGAAGGGAGCAAAAACATCAACTGTCTGTGAGTCCCCAAGGACTGTGTTGGGAAACACTTCCTTAAACCCTTATTTCTCTACAATGTGTTCATTGGTACATCGGTAACTAATACTTTTTTTCTTTCAAAATATCAGTATCGGTGTGCAAATTCAATGTCAGTCATATAGCTTCTTTTCAGAATAAATTGTAACAGCCCACAATATCAACCGAAGGCCTTTTAGCGTAACGGGGCTGGAACGTAGAATTCGCAGTGGCACAGGATGTGCTCCCTTGTTGTTAAAAGCACAGTACATGGTTAACCAGATAGGTTAAGCGAGCACAGAATTCAGAAGTTGATGCCTGTATTAATACCTACGGGAACAGGAAGAAGTGCTGTACAAATACATTTTAACATGTGGGGGAAAAAACTCAGCGAGCTGACCAAAGGTGGCGGCCCTGCGTGCGTGTAATAGACTGGTGACCCGGCATCAGGCAAAATCATTTTATGTTATAGATCAGTTATGTTTTAGTTATCTTTATTTCTGAAACTGCACCCTAAACAATGTTAGTCTTATTATTATGTTAAAATAACTTAAGATTAACTTAACTTAACTTAACTTAACTCAAAATAGCTAACCATGCCAGCTGACTGTTGAAAGCTTTCTTACCTTCTAACTGCCAGGTTCCAAGATCAGATATTTATTTCACTACTGCCTGTCACTACTGCCTGTCACTACTGCCTGTACCTTTATTGTTCTTGCATGTTCTGGTTGTTCGAGCCCCTCTGCAGTGTGTCGGTATGTATAGAACACTTTCAAACCCAGCATCCCCACAGAGAAACACCTTTCAAACCACCATCTGCCAATTATTAAGAAATGCAATTATGAAAATAAAACAGGTGACCTAATGTCTGCACTTTGCCTCAGATGTAAAGAGCCACTCGTTAGTAGCTGTTAACCTGTATTTGTAGATGGCCAATAACTGTTAACCTGTATTTGTAGACGGCCAATAGCTGTTAACCTGTATTTGTAGATGGCCAATAACTGTTAACCTGTATTTGTAGACGGCTACATCAGCAACACCTGCGTGGAAGTGGACTATGAGGAAGTGAAACGGAGGCTCCTGTGCAAACCCAGTGATGCAGCTTTCCCTGCGGATGCCAATGACCTCTATTATGATGTGGGCGCGTCGGACCAGCTGAATAGGTCACCTGCCGTCACTTTCATACATCTTCAGTAAATTGTTTAATGCTGCCATGATGAATTCCGAACAGTCAGGAAGGTTAGATGCCCAGTGCGCCCAGTCTAAACAGACTGTGATACCATTTTGTAAAACTTGTTTTGTTTGTTTTTACAGCAGTGAAAATTTAGATGAAGGTAAGAAAAGTTTGGGAATTTACTGGTTTTGGCTTGAATATACAGTGTACATAGAAATACATTTGAAACCACGTGGATAATTAGAGTGAATGATATTTGTGCCGTTAACAGATGTGTACGACGACGTGGACCCCTCGTCGGATGTGTTCCCCCCCCCACCACCAGAAATCAGGTGCATCCAGACATTTGAAGTCCCTTTACCTTGCAGTAATAGATGGTGCCGAATGGGGAAACACAGGCCCTGGATCCTGGCCTCATGATTAGATCTGAATACGGTGAACAGGGAAACTGCAAGTGTCCCCTATGCAAACCCAGACACTAACATTATAAAGTGTTATAAAGCTGAATGTGTTCCGTCACTCATACTGTGACTGGGCATGGTAGCTTTATATCTAACTGCAGTAATTATGCAATAGTAATCGATTGAGCCGCCCCATGTTCCATCCCACTACAGTATGGATATTACCAGCAAATAGGCTCCAGCAGTTGCAGCTTCCTTAGTAGTCTCCAAAAGCCTTGCACAATGGGTAGCTAATTTTTAATTAAACACATCAGCGACAATTCTGGCAAGCTGATGTGTTAAATTCACATTAAAGTATGGAATGCAGAAGTCAGCCCTTCAGAGTTGTGGTATCAGGCAGAAAACATGTTTGGATGTTAAAGCTTGATTGTTCTTTCCATTCTAGTCTGGATCTAAAGAAATGCAAGAAACAGGAGAAGGAAGAAAAAGAATTTAGGAAAAAGTTTAAGGTGAGTTTTTAATATTTTATGTAGTACAATCAGAAGCAAATGGGATCATGCACTAAATTGTGCAAGTAAAAAATAATATTAGTGTGTTATCATGTGAAAATAGAAAAGCTTTTTTGATGTATTTTACAAGATATTTATATGTAATAAATTTGTAATTAGTCTAATATATTTGTCAAACTGGCAGCCCACAACCAGTTAATATTAGCTATCAACATTAGGCATTACACGGAAGAATCTTCCTTTAACTTATAATATCTATAAATTATAAACATTTCTGTATATTTGTTTTCTTCAATTGGGTGTTTAAAAAAACGTAACAGTCCAGTATTTCTGGATAACGTTTAATTGAATGATCAATATTACATTCAGTATTGATTTTTAACACCAAGTCAGATTAATTTAAAAAGCATCTTTGATTAAAGTCCTACGTGTTTTGTGTGTCCATCACCTAAACTGCTGTAATGAATCACTGAAGCATTTGCAAGACAAAATTGTGATTTTGTGCTGTTAGTTTGAAGGAGCTGTACAGGTGAAGTATAAGATGATGGTTGACCCAAACAGCACCACGAAGAAGGGAAGCGGGAAGGACCTTCCTCTGAGTCCGGGCGAAATCCTAGAAGTCATCCAGTTTGTGAACGACAAGAAAGCACTGTGTCGTAGTGCACAGGGGAAATGTACGTGCAAAGCCTGTCCTCTAGTGGTGTAAATCAGCAATTGATATTCTTTTGGCAGCTAGAAGTATTGAATATTGTGCATAACTTAACACAGTAAAGCAATATAGTGAACTGTAATGGCTTTACGGCAGCATAATTATCAAATTCTTGAGACATTATTCAATGTGCCGTTATTATAAATTATAACACAAAGAACTTTTATGTTTGATATTGATAATATACAGTGGACCCTCGAGTTACGAACATACAAACAACTTGGGTTACGACCAAAATTTTAGTTTAGACTTAAGACCAAAGTCTTGAGTTACGACCCGAATGCCAGTCAAGGCCTAAACGTGCATCCGCCTGTGCGGCTGTAAACAAAGAACTGTGATGGCCGAGCGGCCTCTGTAAGCGTCAGTCTGAGCCCAGATATGCCTGTTTGTGGGCGTCATTTCGGTCAGTGCAATACTTCATATAATTAATTTCGCTAATTGCTATCAAAATGTCCCCAAAAAAAGCTAGAAAAGAAGCTTAGGGAGGAAGGGAAAATAAAGAAAGCAATCACAATGGGAAAGAAGGAGGAAAATGTGCAGAAATACGAGAATGGTGTTCGTGTGAACGGTCTCGCTAATATATACATCATGTCGACATCGACATCCTCCCTTTTGACAATGTTACAAAGAAAAGATTTGTATAAGGAAGCTAGTATTGCTAAAGGTGTTACTCAATAAGTGACGATAAACAGAGTTAGACGAGGTGGAAAGGTTATTATTAGTGTGGATAATTGAAAGGCGAGTGAGTACACTAGGAGAATTATTGGTGTTTTTGGTAAATTACGCACATTATACAAAACTTTATTTTTTTAATGAAAAGGTTAATTGAGGTGTTTTGGGAGGTTCGGATCACATTGTGGGTATTTTCATTATTTCTTATGGGAAAAATAGTTTTGACTTATGACCGTCTTGAGTTACGACCAGCCCTCGTGAACGGATTTCATCCATTCAAGTCAAGGGTCCACTGTATTAATTTGTTGGAAATTATATACTGATTAAAAGCTAGTCCTTGTTTAATTTGAACAATTGAATGAATTGTCTAAATCCCCCCCCCCCCTTTTAAAGATGGGTATGTGCCAAGGGCGCTCCTGCTGCAAGAGTGAGTATGAGTTTTCATTCAGGGGTCTGTCCAGTCAGGATCTTAAGCAGAGCCTTTACACATAGACATACTGTAACCCAGGACTATGTGCAAACTGAAGTCCCCCATCAGTTACACCATGGCCAACTTTCTTTGACTGGATCAGACACCAAGCTTACTGTGAAATGTTGAAAGATCTTATGCATACTGTCAAATACAGCAGGGGGTTTGATCTAACATTATGTTTATTTTGATGTCACTTCTTTGTGTGAAATATTTTTGTGTTATTTTGCAGGGAAGGGGACATATATGATGATGTTGATAGTAATAAAGGTCTGTTATTTCAAAATTCTGATTCATACTAAGAGGTATATGTAAAAACAGTTATTATATATTCATAATTGTGTTTCTAAGCTTGCTGTTAGACCAGGGGTCACCAACTCCGGTCCCAGAGAGCTACTATCCAGTAAGTTTTCTATCCTACTTGGCTTCTGATGAGCCACACCTGCTGCTGGTTTTTACCCGAGAACAGGTGTGAATCATCAGAAGCCTGGTAGGATAGAAAACTCACTGGATAGTAGCCCTCCAGGACCAGAGTTGGTGACCCCTGTGTTAGAGTAACAGATTACAAACTTATTTCCAGCATGAGATTAGATCAGTTATAAATAGGCATACAAATAAGAGAATTGCTAGCACTGAGAAATCGAGCCAACAATCTATTCTGTGTCTGTCTGTGTCCCAGATGTCTATGACAACGATTCCAGCACCACGTGAAGAGCTTCCTGTGGAGATACCCCACTCCTGTGAATGGATCTTTTTTCTTACCATGCAACCTGAGACTATTCCCTTTTTTAACAAAGATGTGAGGACTAGATTATCATGAAGACTGCACAACCTCCAACAGTCCACACACGTAAAAACTATTCATGACATTCTCCTTCTTTTACACACTATGAAATTTTAATTTTTGTATAGTACACTGAAGTGCATAATGGATAAAAAAGCAAATGGGTAAAATTAATACATTTAATAAATAAAACACCTATATTTGTAAATGTATGTGTGTAAAATGGAATTTCAGTCTGCCAGAAAGTGTTACTTAGTATTAAATACAAAAATGATTGCCCATTAATGAATGATGTGACTACTGTATGTTTGCTTTGACGTTATATAATTGTAATATGACAATTAAAATGAGAATTACTTTATTTAAATTCGTTGTACTCTGTTTTCTTTTAAACATATTGCTCCACCCAAGAGTGGACATATTCTATGATTTGACTGCATGAACAGTTCTTCAACTGCTTCTAAACAATCATCTTGGACGGGGTGGCAGGAGGACATGGGACAAAGGCGTAATGTTAGTCTATCCCAAGCCGCGTTGTCACACACAAATCACACACTAAAGAAACCGGTTAGGTTACGACCCACAAACTTATATTTACTTAGAATTAATTTAGATATACTGACCAACAGGATAGAAGTGGCATTTTAACTTCTTAATTTAATAGAATCCTTTCATGGATAAAGTCCAAGACGTCCCAACTAGCAATGCGTCAAGTCCCATTTGGGGGCCTGATCACTTAACGTAGGAAATTCTACTTCACTTGCTGTTAAAACAGCTACTTTTATTTTGCAAACCTTTAGCAGGAAACGTTTCACATGGACGCACGAGTTTAGTGAACTTATGCCAGCCAACACTGCCGTGTTTTCTTCCCGTTGGTTAAGTTACGATGTGCATTGCAACCACTTATTCGCTGGGTGCTGAATCAGGCGCGTGTCAAGTTTAAATAACACTGTATCAACTAATGCCTCGCGCACAGGACCGCATTTTCGACAGTGAAAGAAAAATGTAACTGTACTGTCAACGTATGGACATGCGGGATAAATGTAACATTAATGAAATATCTGTTTTAAAGTTAAAAACATTACTAACCGTACGACAGTCAGAGGGATCAAATCTGCCGTTCCTACGAGATGTAAATTGTGTGGTCTCATTCTCTATACTCAACTTTTATAGAATAAAGTCAGAAGGTTTTGCAACTGTACGACCGGAATCGAACTGATACTACGGCATTTTAAACTACAATTTAAGTGAAACGCAAATTCCGTTAATGGTACTCATTCCACTAACCCTCACATAGTGTAACGTTTTCAAAGCATCAGAATCCAGCCTCAAAAACACTGCAGGACCCACGTAATGCGGTTCTCACACGGATGTACTGCAATATCTGTCACCCAGCAAACAACTTAACGTACATGTGCACAACTAGCGCAGAACGACTTCATCCAGGACCAGCAGCGAACTCCTCATATTCTGTACGTGCAGCAAAAATGCCTAACAATTTACCAGTAGTGTAGGGCCCGGCCCGGCCCGGCTCCGCCCCGCCCTCGATGACGAATGCTTGCGTAATAAAACCCCCTTCTTTTTGCGCACCTTGCCTGCTACGCATAACCTTCCCTTAAAGTGACAGTGAAAAAAATCTGTGATGCATACAGTTACAAGGGTCTGATCCTGCTTTAACAACGACTTGACTATTCCCAGGGCATACACATACATATAGATTGTCTAGATGTTCTAAATTTTCAACACTAAGTGTCTTCTCATTAAACTTTTTAAATTAACTATTTCCGTTAAAGGGATATTGATAAAATTCGTAGGAATTATAACAAACGTGATTAATTCGACTTTTAGTTTGAAGATGCGGCCGCCACTGACCGGGAAGTGGAACTGACTCCGGTTTTTGCAGGTTTCAGCTTTTTAGTCATGGGTCTCGTTTCAAAGTTCAGTGGCTGTAGAGAAGCGTGGAATTTACACCTGATAATATTAAGTCAGTAGATGTCGTGCAAATACTTAGTGGCGTAAATAAAGAAATACGTAAAGAAACGAGGTGAAAATGCCAAATTCATTGGAATCGCTAGTAAATTTGCTTGAGTCTTATAGGGGAAGAGACAAAGTGGTAAGAGACCTCTTTTATAATTTCACCAAGCTAGAGCAAAATAAGATGACAGGGGTTGCAATTGTTATAATAATTTAGAATATGCAAAAAAAAAAACTTCCCAAATGCTGCATATGTTGACGCATTACTTCTGTTTCATTAGATTAGAATTCTATGCTACGGGTCCCTGTTAGCTGGTGGGATCGTTTCCCGGAGAGGATCAGGATCGTCAGAGCAGGGAAACAGACTGCTGCTGTTTTCATCCCAGCTCAGCGACTGTCGCACCGTCCTGCGTCTCTTCGATGATCTTTCCATGTTCGCTTACACTTGGAGCTACGGCTTAGGCGTCTCTGTAAGGAAATATCAGTGCAGTGCTGACATTCTTTATATTTGAAAAACTAAACTGGCCTTTAAAATGTTAATATATTAGCGACATGTGATATAACGTATTGCTCTTGGTTTCCGCTGTGAATGATACTTGGTGAACCTACTTAGGAGGAAGATGCGGGGTTGCGCTGGATATGCGTGATTAATAATCTGGCCGATCAGTTGTACTACCCATTGGAGCACATCGCATGGGCTGCTGATACTCGGCTCATCGGTGTTAAATCCACGAGGTGGTGGACGCTGAGCACGTTGATGTGGGCCGTATCGCTGCTGATGAACATTCTCAGGTGACGCTTCCAGCCTCGGCGAGCTGCCATCTGGCAGAACGCCCGAAAACAGAACTACTGCTCACACGTTCAGATACCTTCACACGAGATCCTGCTCTCTTTAGGTCAGTCAGAGTCATTATGCTGCTCAGGAAGAAGCTGAGGAAAAATGGGAGAACCAATCAAAGAAAGGGGAGGTGAGCCTAAATCTTTGAGAGATTTACTTCTCTAAAAATAAAAAACTCAAATATCAAATATGGCCAGTCTTGAACAGAATCTGACAGGACCAGCTTAATTAAACTTTATATGTTTTTCACCCTAATGCACTTTTCTGTAGGCATGCAGAAACTATTACCGACACTTTTATAAACTCAGTAGTCGGCGCCTGCAGGGGCACACCCTGAGTGGGATACCAGGCTGTCTAGGAACATTTATCTTCTATCAATATATTTTTATTGTTGATTTAAAAAATAAGGTACAGAACGTATACGAGAACAATTTTTAGTTTAATCCTATTTGTAGCAGATAATTCCTTCAGTCACCAGAGCATTTCTATGCTACTGCTATATCATTCATCCTATGATTTATATGAATTTAAAAAGTATGATATTTAGCCGGCAAAATTGGCCTGTGGTAAAACCGATTTGAAATGTGGACCTTTTGTACACTGAAACCCTTCATGGACTCTTTGTTTCAGTCTCAGTGAGGCCGGGGTGAGCAGGAGCACTGAGGTCCTGCGGCAGGTGCACAGCCAAGTCCTCTCTATCCTCTCCAGTATGGCTGACCTGAGCAATGCGATTCATTGGCTGCCTCCGGGTTTCCTCTGGTCCAGTCGCTTCCCTCATTGGCTAGTGGGACTTCTGGGCACAGTGTCCTCTCTGATTGGCTTATACCAGACATATTCTGGTGGAGGGGGATAATGGCTAGTATTTGCATTTTATGAAGAATAATTGCCTAATGCCTAGCCTCTAATGTTTTACAGTTGTCATGGATCTTTGGTTCCACCCTTTCATCATAAACTTTGTAAAACACTGTAAGCAGTGTAAATATGTTGTTGTTTTTTCAAATTACTGTTCTGTGTCTCTTTTTTGAGTCTTTTTATGACACATATTGTTAAATAACATTACAGAATGATCATAAAATGTATGTGCATATGAGTTGATTGAAATAAATGTCTCTGAATAAGCGTGTTTCACGTTGCTCTTAATTGCTGTAAACAATAAAACAGATGTACTGGTTGCACTTCAGTTGTAATCATAACGTTTGCAGTAATTTTAATAATTTTATAGATTCCACCTGCCCTCAACAGAAAAAGTAGTTGGGTGATGGATGGATGGATTCATATATGATTTTGAATTACTGAGTAGTTACATAAATGCTTTCTTTTGACTGTTTAAATGAGTATGCCTCGATGTTTAATCGTATTTTATGAAACATTGTGTGTTTCGCAGGATTTATTCAGATTTATCTGACAATAGAAACTTTTTTCACTAGTTATAATTTGTATAGTTACCGTATAGCTGTTAATAATCTAACAGTTTCCCCTGCTGTTTCTGTAAATATGTTAAATGATACATGCTCATTAATGAATTGAAAATTAAATAAATTTCTATACAGTGGATAGTAATCTTTGTGTTTGACGATTTGGCAATGGATTGGACAGGACTGGAAGTCGTGGTGCGCATGCGCACACCGTCCGCGAAACCTGATGATAGCACAATGGAGCGAGCAGTCGGAGTAATGTTTTGACCGGTAAGTGTACATGACAAAATGTTTTTTCATATCATGGGGAGCCTTTTTTCCTCTCTAGAAGCATGGTGGATGTTTTCAGACTGTATTGCAAACAGTCCAGTAACTGGTGTGCTGTTTATTTGATTAACGAGCTAGTTCGCTGGATCATTCCCAAATATGCCAACTTTTATTAGTGGAGTTTAAAGTTCAGAGACGTCCACTTTGCAAATTTCAATTTGTCATTAGTTAGGCCTATAGGGAATATATGCGGATTATTTGCTTTATCTTTATGCACAATTGTTGTCGGTTACTTTGCTACCTTGTGTTTATCGTCATATTAGTACTTGTTTTTGTATTATTTCTAATGATTTTCTTCTAAACCTTAAGCAGTATTTCCATATATTAATGCAGTGGAATCGCCATGCCAACATTTCAACAATGTTTTTTGTGATTTTGCCGAACTGATGCTTTCAAGTGACTGCGTTTCGTGCCTCATATCCTGTATAAATATTTTGAAACGGACCACGTTTTCAATTGCGTAGCCATATCGATTTATTGACTATTGCCATTCGAATCAGTCATTTATATCCTTCTCAAGAATAAAAAAATCTGCTGGGGAAAGCCTTCATTCTGTATATTTTTTATTTATTTAACAAAATACTTCTTGTCTTTGAAAAAAGTGGCTATTAAGTTCTATAATAATCACAGGTCAACTAGCAAGGCATAGTTAAAAATGGAATAATTTATCATCACCTGAATTTGTTTACTAAGCATTGATTGTAAGAGCATGATGTCTCAGACAAGGACAAACCTCAGTTATGTACATTCCTGTATTATTACATTGTTCTTTGGAATCCTCAGAATCAGGATATTATTTTGACATTCAGTATTTACATTGTGTTTTATTTTTTTAATTTATTTTTGAATATGCCTTAAACGTGGAGCCACATTAATATATTTGTGTTTGTGTAAATGTACTCAGTTAGGATGATTAATGGTGACCTGCACAATAAATCCTAATCTGAAATTAAGAAACCTCTGACTCATTGGGTAAAACTCTTTTTTTTCTTCTTCAGGTGACATACAGGTGGACTTTCACTGGTGTGGATGACCTGATGCTCTCTACTGACGGGGGCCGACTGCCACTCAGAGCGTTTTCTCTGTCTCTGAAGTTGGATGGATGGACAGGAAGATGCCACTTTGGAGGGTGACATACAGTCACAGCAGCTGGTGGGGTTGAGAAGTAGGCCTCAGTCTCAGACTGGAACCACCATGGTCCCTCGGGGAGACCATTCCACTTTACCTGGACACGATGAACCTGAACAACTGGCTTTAGCTGGGGCAGTGCGGCAGGACAAGGCTGTGCCTGAGGCTGCCATGGCAGAGGAAGAGTGCGGCCGGACCATCGAGGCTGCCAGTAAGGAAGAGTCCGGAAACCCAGATGTGGAGGATCTGGACTCCTTTAACCTGATAGAGCCCCCACCCCTGGACTGGAGGTCTGATACATCCAGTGATGCTTCGGGAGCTGAAATGGATGACAGCAGCTTCCTGCCATCAGACTCCATGCTTGACGTTCCTGAGAACAGGACACATGACTCCTGGCTTTGGTCTGAGACCAGAGCCTGTGCACAGGAGCCAGGGCTTGAGCAAGATGGCCGCCGGGGTAGTACAGCAATGAGAAATGCTGAGAAGATGGAGGATGAAAATGAGCAGAACGAGGAATACAAACCAGATGGTGGCAATAATCACCTTCAGATTGATGAACTTCTGGGCCAGCTACAGGTCGCCACGCCAGCACCGCATTACAGCACGTGCACCAGTGACATTTCACGTTCTGCTTCTCATATGCCTGTAGAGCAAACTCTTGCCCATTCAGAAGTTAACACAGTTCCTGAAAAAAAGGAGCAACAATGTTCTGGACTTCTTTTCTCTGAAAGCCATCAAAAAGATCTTTTGGGACTCCTGGAATTTGAGGAGAAGGGCTCGCCATTGGAAATGCCAGCCAGTTTAGAGTACTTATCACACAGGAACGAGGTTGATGCAGTGGTGTCCGTGTCCTACAGTGAGGAGGAAGGACAGAGGTTTTGGGATTGTTTTGCAGATACCCAGGTCATGGACGATAGTGGAAATACTGTCCCAGGGCCCCTGACAGTAGAGAGCGCCTCTTTAGAAGAAGACCAAGCTGCAGCCCCTATCAGCAGTGGGGTCAGTTTCTCACGACAACCGAAATGATGAAAGATCGATGTTTCATATGTCAAATCTTGGATCTGCATGAGATTTTTCAGTGTCACTGCTTTATTAGGCTAGTTTCCTGAATTGATTTTCTGATATTTGATTTGATTTCAGAATTCAGAGTCTCGCCCAGCCTATAAGGATGGTAAGGGAGCCAGCGAGAGGGCATCACCCCCACCTCCACCCAGTGAAACTTACTAACCTCTGCATCATGATTTTTACTGGCCGACTATCTGGCAAGGCATTTAATGGAAGTTTAGCTTCTATATTAAGATGATGCAATAAAAGATTAACATTGGGGGGGAAATTGTGTATATCCCATCCATCGCCTTAGTTCATGGTGGGGGTGCATGAACTGTCATAGCACAGAGCCTTAAACGAAACTGAGGTTTAATGTTAAAATCACTTGCCGCCTCATTTTAAAATACATTTTAATGAACAGTATAACATTGCTGAACCTTGTGTAAGCAACAGTTGTCAGCTAAATTTCATTACTGAAATCCACTTGCTTGTTATATGTAGCATAATACATAGACATTTCTTTCAGGCGATATGTACTGATTTTAATCACCAGAAAGACGCTTATGTTTCATTCTCTGTCTGGTACTGTTGACCCAGTTCCTGGTCCCTGTGACCCAGAGGACCTTCTAGATGGAGTTATTTTTGGAGCCAAATACCTGGGCTCCACACAGCTCATGTCTGAGAAGAACCCTTCCACTAATGTCCGCATGGCCCAGGCGCAAGAGGCTGTGGACAGGATCAAGGTCATCCGTCCGTCCTTAAATTAGCTCTGGTTGTCGTGTTTCTTTTCTTCGAAGTCGAGTGCATTTCTGTGCTCGTCTCCTTCGTAGGCCCCAGAAGGGGAGTCTCAGCCCATGACAGAAGTGGACCTTTTCATCTCCACCCAGCGCATTAAAGTGCTAAGCACAGACACACAGGTGCAGAGTGGTTCTCCTTCCGTTTGCGGTGGGGTTCGAATCCTGCCTCTCTCGTGCGTGTGTGTGTGTGTGTGGAGTTTGCATGAGCTTGAACCACAGTCCATGTTTTCCTGGTACAGTCTGTAGACAGGCAGCTAGATGATTTGGTATCTCTGAGTTGCTGACAGGGTGTGACTGCATGTGTCGGACTGACCCCCCCGCCTCGTGCTCTGTGTTTGTGGATAAGCTCCATTCCGTCTCTGACCCTGACCAGGAGTGATAGATGCATCATATTTCAGTAACGTCTGACTAGAGATGCCTTAGTACGCCCACAGTAGACCAGCACTTGGAAACTCTAACAATAAATGTCTAAGGAGCCTTCTTGATAAACACCTTATTTTAGCAAATGAAGGATACGCCTGAGCAAAGGCAGTGTTTAGTTGTTCTTATGAGTCTCGTAGCTAAATTGAGCTTCCTCTGTTACTCCGCAGGAAGCCATGATGGACCATTCACTCCAGATGATCTCATACATCGCGGACATCGGTTCCATCTTGGTTCTGATGGCACGTAGGAAGCCACCAGGCAAGAAGGGGGCGGGCGACGGACCAGAATCAAACGCCCCCGGGCCTCGCAAGAATTGCTGCATGATTTGTCACGTGTTCTCCTCTGAAGACGTGAGTCATTTTCATCAGCCTGTGTCAGTAATTACATTTAAAAACAAATACATGAACAGCGCTTACTATTTCAGAGAGCTGGCTGGCTGCTGGGATAGGGTTAGGGTTAGGGTTAGGGCTGTTTATAACTCCTTCTGCTGCTCTGCGCCTATAAGGCTACGTTCACACTGCCATGCTGAAGTGACTCAAATCGCATTTTTTGCCTTAATGTGACACAGATCTGATCTTTTCAGGGCTGTGTGGACACGCAAATCTTATCTTGTGAAATCGAATTTGGGCCACTTTCATATGTGGTACTAAATCGGATACGT
>JAODUD010000033.1:778096-792477 GCA_026784285.1 Stomatorhinus walkeri
CCCCCCCCCCCCCCCCCCCCCCCCCCCCCCCCCCCCCCCCCCCCCCCCCCCCCCCCCCCCCCCCCCCCCCCCCGTCTAGCTGTCTCACCGGCGGATGGGGCACGATGCCGGCGCCTCTGCCTGCGGGCTGCGATGATGGGCAGCATGTGATGTCGCTTTGCAAGTTCCTACGGGAGCCTGCTCATATTTTTTTTTTTCGATTAAAAATTTATTCAAGACTTAATTTTACAATACAAAAATATTAAAAGTTATTCACTCTTGCATATCAATGCTGAGAAGTTCACATGGAGGAAGACGCAACACGGTGTCCACTGCTATTTGCTTTTCCCATAAGTTCTCTTCAAAACATGTTTTTACTATAAAAATGATTCCCTGTTGAAATAACGTGTCTCGCAGACTATGAGAGCATTAGGTGGAATGAATTGGGTAAGTACAAAAAGCTGCTCTGTCCCGTCATCTTTTCCTGGGGCCAAACGTGAAGCATGCCGAGTCATTTAATTTGCACGCCGCATACTCCTTCATGCCATGTCTGTGCACCATTAGTCTGCGCGCTGACACCAAATACAGGCCCAGCACAGCTGCACAACATGACTGTGGTTCTTAGGAGAAGTGAGAGAGACCTGCAAACTCCCTCGAGGCTCTTCGAAACAAAAATGGCCACTCATGCAAAGTCATGCTACTGCCCCAAACTTCTGGAAATCACCGCTGCGGTCCAGTGGAGGTCCAGTGGCCTATGAATGCCTTCATGACTCAATTTATATATACTACTGCAAAGAAATGCAAAAATTGAGAATTGCAATCAAATGCAAAACTAGCAAAACTATAATGACAGTTTTGATTACATGTCTTCAGCATAAATGCAATTACAGTGTGAAGTCAGCTCCAGTGGTTTGTATCTTTATCAGTCATGAAGCAGAAATAGATAAGAATGACACAATCAAAGATTATTATGCTTCCCTTCTCAGAAGCATTTGACGTGCTGCTTTATTTTTCAGTCTAAACAGCCATTTGAAGTGCATAAGAAAGAGCAGGATTTCATCACCAGGAAATTTAAGGAAATGTTACTTCTGTAGCAGACACTGACCTTCCAGGCCAGATTACCATGAACTACACTGCATTTTCACTGTGCACAACTGCATCCTTCTGCACTCTGCCCAAGCGGTTTATACGTCGCGTGTTTCAGTTTGATGAACTGCAACTTCCTTTGGTTTGTGCTATGGACGTCCGGCTCTTACCTCGCTTATTTCTTGCATAGACCCCTCTGATGAATAAAACACCACATTGCTGGTTTGGTGCTGGTTTGCTATTGGTATAACTGTGCTGCTCTACCTGCAGATAAAACTGGTCCAATATGTCATTAAGGATGCTGCTCCACCAGCACCAAAACACAACATATGCTGGTTGTGCTGGTAACCAGCTATGCCAGTCTATTCTGCCTTTTTTTCGCAGGGCCTGTTTTGGTGTATGTCCAAACAACTCTTTCTAACGAGCGTGAGTTTTGCACTTCTTTGAAAAGCAGATGCCTGTTTATCTGACAGCAATCAACATATAGTACTAAGGGGGTATTCCAGGTTTGTACATTCACACGGTAACATGCCTCTGAGCTCCCAATGGAACTGCATGGTGTGTGACTGTCTGTGACCGTTGCCTTGGATAAGCACTTAGTTCGCCGTGATCCTGTACTGGAGGCCGGATGAATTCAAGGCCGTAGCCATGGAGTCAACACAAGCAGGGACCAAGGCCGTAGTTATAATAGATATTGCGGGGGGCTTTGTTTTAAACTGAAAGTGTGTTTAACACACCTTTTTTTTAAGTATAAGAATAAAAAAACCTAACAAGTTTGTGCTTTACTGTATGTCACCCGTGATTTTTGGAGCCTCGAGGCTAACGGACTGTCCTGCATTTAAAAACTCCTAACTAGAGGTTTCTGGCTTTAGATTGGACTTCCTTACATATCAGATCTAAATTCGCCGTTAAGTCCTTTTAGATGAGGCTCTATTCAGTAGGAATGCGCTGAACAACATATAAACTGGCTAAATGTTTTAATATAGATTATCTCATGCTGTGTGTTACAGCCACAACATAGTGGCCCAATTAATGCAGAGTTAATGCACAGGTCATTCGTATTATTAGAAAATAATCTTCCCACTTCCGTCACCTCCAGGGTTGCGGTTGCATAATGTGAGAATGAGGCGCCTGTGTTGCGCTGGGACTTTCGGAATCTCACGTTTGCGGTTTTATTTGAATACCGAGGAATTTCATAATTCAAAATTACGCATATTTGGCAGCGAGAAATGGCGTTTTGTCAACTGCGCGAAACGCTTTAGCTAAAGTTTCTAAATTCCTCAATTCAGCCTCATAACCCGGAGTGTATCCCGGTTCGCCGGTGACTCGACAGTGGAAACTCCCATCCGGGAGGAATTTGCCTCTTTCTATCCATATAAGGACTTTTTGATATCAATCACGCCTGAAAATGGGAAAGGAGGAGCCTGTGCGTAACTAAGCGCGCAGCGCCCAGTATGAAAGACGCCGGAGGAAGTCGGCGCTCTCGCCCAGAAGTGCGGGGATCCCATACTGGAGAAAGCGGCTCCCGTTTCAGTCCCGGACTTTAAGGAAGAAACCGGAGCACACAGACAGCATGTCCAGCTCGCAGTTTAACAAAGGACCCGCCTATGGATTTTCTGCAGAAGTCAAAAGCAAAGTAGGTGTATTAAATGTATTTTAGTGTATTTCATTCTGAACGCGTGTCCTCCATGTTTAGCTTGCGAGTGGCCCGAATCTGTTAAACACGTGAAGGCAGTAAATACCTCGCATTCTTTGCGCTTTCCTTTTCACTTTGTTGATGGTCGTCTGGAAACTTTAATCTAAAACCGCGTTCATTTTTTATACTTTTGATGACCATTTTAAATCGATTGAAAGTATAGCCTACTTTAAAAGATTTAATCACTTTTGCCGTCTACGCTTTATAGTGATCTGACTATATCCAAAATAAAGCTGAACTTCAAAGACGACTGACAATTGGGCGTCACCCGCAGAAGACCATTTGTAATATTGATGATAGTTATTCCTTTGTTTTGTAGCCGTTCAGAGGGACTGCATGCCTGTGTGCTAATGCAGCAGGAGGAGACGTGCTTTCGCAAGTAAACTTTAGGGTGTTTTAAGGTAATGATCGCGCAGCTGGATGCGATCTGACTTCCTTGGTTTGCGAAAAGCAGCCAGCGCTGGCTACACGTGTGAAATACTGCCATGGAAATTAAACGAGCAGTTGTCAAATCTTGAAATGTATTAAACACCTTTTTAAGTGCAGTGTCCCAAGAAGTGCAACTTGTTTCGGGTTTTTAAGCAGTCCAGTCCCCCCAGTGGTTGGCACAAACTGATCGCCTCTTCCTTACGACGGGGATTTTCTAAATCTTTTATTTTTAAGTTGGTATATAGGACCAGAAGGTTAAGCGTGATTTTTTTTTTTTCTGTCTTTCAGCGATGAAACTGATAAATTAGCATTTAACTTGCGATATCGCCGCAAGTTTTACCTCTGTAGTTTTACATCAGACGGCACATCTGATATAATTACTAACAAGATTTTAAAATGGCAACTTGCGGTTCTATGTCTCAGTATTCTAAAACGAAATGATTTCTTTCCCTGCTTGTACCGAATGATATTATCCAGGCCTATTTCGTTGTCTAGGAGAAGTGAGTTTCTGCGATACTGAGGATTTTTTAAGAATGTGGGTTGCTTTAAGGAACCTTGCACTGATCTATAGAGGACGATCAGTGTGTTCGCCCGTATGCTTTTTCTTGCACCTCGCAAACGATTGTTTACTTATCCTTGTTAATTGTGAAGGATGTGGCTAAGTGTCGTCATATTAATGTGATCACGCCAAAAGTCGGTTTTACTCATGCTCTGAACTGAGTCCACACCCTCTACTTCTTAAATAAACAGGAATTGTTTGTTACAACGTATTTCTGTCCCCAGAGTCTAAACCCAATGTAGCCTAGACATTCCAGTGTCTTCTTGGTTAAAGAACTTCAACTTTTCAGACTGGACAACTTGTAGAATGAACTATTTTCCAGGCACCTTATATCACTTGCTCTGATATGATTGATAGCTATTCCACACATTTTTACAGCTGATTGATTCCATTTCTGACGCCCCAATATTGCAGTAAATGTTTGTTTTTAAGGAACCCTGGTGGCCCTTAATTGGGGGGGGGATTTTCGTCGCTGTCTTAAAATAAGCAGAACTCTTGGTTTCTTGTGTTTAAACTGAAACCAGTTTGTTGTCCTTCCTGACTGGTGCTGTGAACCAAACTACAGAGAAACTGAGGATTTAATTTTATCTTGTATGCTATATTTTTGGCTTAAGCTTCATTGGTTGGTGTTCTTGTAGTACATTTTATGTGCTATATATTTAATTTATACCATCAAAGCTGAATGGTGGCATCATTAAGATGTTTACAGCGTTAACTGCTGACTCGCAGGTTCTTCGCTGCCCAGGCAGATGCTCTTCAAACCTCGTCCGTATGGGTGCTGGAGTTACCTTGTCCCCGTAATCGAGAATTCTGTGTTTAACCTCCACCTTCCTTCCCCTTCCTGTGGCCGGGGGGGGGATTCATCATACACCTATTGCTGTGGCAGGATGTGTGTTCATCACTGCCGGTGCCCAAAGTGCTGCTGGCACGTTGCATGTCACAACATGGTCCTATTGCCTTTTTGTTGATGGTGTGATGGTGAGCAGACTGTTTTCTACACTTTTTACTATAAGAAATTAAAAAAAACACCCATGACACGTTTACTATAAACAATCTTCGCGTTTAACACTCCCACCCATCTTTTAATTGGTTGTCATGGTTACAGTCTTTGGGGGGGGGGGGGCATCCCAGGCAGTAGTCTGTTTATATAAATCACAGACCATTCAAAAACACTGACATTGTCCTGTTCAAATGATTTGATCGGTTTAGCTTATTTTATAATCCTAACCAACACCGGTGTGTTCTGCAGCAGGAAGGTGGAAAGACTACAGGCTGAGTGTAATATGGTAGGGTTAAAATTCTGATCCTGCATTGGGTTTGAGGGCTGATAGTGTACAGCTCTTCAGATAACTGTGTGTGCTGGCGTTTGTTCCACCGACTGAATTGGTAACTACACCAGGGACGACGGCACTAGTGAGCAAGATGATTCGTTCGATAAGAACACGTTTGAGCCGTTGGTTTAGTTGAATTGCACAGTTTGTTTGACAGAAGACCCTAACTTTTACGGTTCTGCTAAATTCATCATGAATAATTATGGTAAGGAATGCAAGTTGTAAAATGGTTCAGTCCCCATAAAGGGAATTACAGTGAGTTACTGTTTGGCCCTTTTATAATTGATCTTAAGTTAATCATTGGCCAGGTTTAATATTTACCTCCCCGAAATGCATACATTGCATTGGTTAATATGAGGAGTAAAATGGTGTGGCGGACACTGCTTCTGTGTAAGGAATCGGTCTAAAGCTCTGCAGAAAGACCATGTTGTTGCTGTCTTGGGTCTCCTCTTCAGTGGTCGTGCAACTTGCACATACCTTCCGGAATCTCCTCCTCCTTGCCTGGTTGGAGCTTTTGAGGGAACGGCGCACATTGCCATAGACTGTATAGAGATGACTGTGTGAGGAACGCACCGTAAACCACCCGACAGTATTGCACAGTGGTTTATCTTGTGAGCTTCCCTGTTCTCTGAATGCTGAACTCCAGGGACCTGGCCTGGCTGCCTGCTTTAAAGTGCCGCTTTGATTTTGTTTGTAGACTGATTTGTATATTGCTGTTTCCGCTGCTATCCATTTCAAGGTAACACGATGTCAATTGTTTGATCCATCTCAAGCGGTCCTCATTAAGAGGATCTAAGAACAGAGTCGGGTCACTGGTTTGAGTCCTAAGGCTAGCAGTGTAGTCATATAATGGTCGGACCCTTGGGCAGTCGGACTGCTTTGGAGGGGCTGACCTTGTGCTCTGACCAAAAGGTTGTGTGTGTGTGTGTGTGTGTGTCAGGCTACGAAGATGGCATATGTGAAGATTGAATTTCATTGTACTTGCTACCTGTACAATGACAATAATTCTTCTTCCTCTTCTTGGGACAGCATGAATAGGTAAAAGGTTTTAGGGCTGTAATGTATAACTTGACTCTTCTGTTTACTTATTTACACCCATTGTCGTTCAGATTGCCCAGAAGTATGATCCTCAGAAAGAGGAGGAATTGCGGATTTGGATCGAAGATGTGACCGGACGTGCCATCGGGGACGACTTTCAGAAAGGGCTTAAGAACGGGGTCATCCTGTGCGAGTGAGTCCTTCAGACCTTTGGTTCTACGCCTATCAATACAACACGACTCTACATGGCTATTATGTCACCCGCGTTTCATGACTCGTATGTTTAGACATTGATTTCCTTTGCAGACTGATCAATATACTGCAGCCTGGCTCTGTGAAGAAGATAAACCAATCCTCTCAAAACTGGCACCAGGTGAGTCCCCCTGTGAGCTCTGGCTTAATGAAGTGTGTTTGCTGGCATGAGCCGGCTTGCAGGATCTCAAACACAGGGGTGGGGCCGAGCCCGGGGAACAATGGCCCTGCTTCCTGAATTGCATAACTGGAATGCATGCCTAAGGAGGAAACCCAGGAAAGCTTCCCCTTGGAATGTCTCTCGCCCAGCGCTGAGCCTCTCCAGCTGTGCCCCGAAATCAGAGTTGCTGCTGAATTGCAGAAAGTTTGTTTGGTTATATAGCGTGACTTTAATCTCTTCTCTCATGGTAGATTTAGAACAGACTGTTTGCAGTGGAAACATTTGTTTTTTTTTTTTTTGAATGTGGTTTTAAGTTTCAGCATCTAACTAAAGCTCATGGAGCTGAAGAATCTGCGGCACAGTCCGAAGTTTTATTGTAAGGGCTGCTTATAATTTGAATGGGTGGCGGCCATTTTGGTCGCGGAAAAACACATGGGAGTTATTCTAAGTTTTTACTGCCCTATGTAATTAGAGGGGTGCGATTCCAACTTGCGTTAGACTTTATAGATGGTGCAGTGTGGTCATTTTATGTCAAAGGGGGACAGAAATGGCCTTGAATGGGATTAATTCGGGATGGATACTGCGGCTGGGCAAAATAAACCGTGTGTGTATAATAAAATATATAATCACTGTAGAAAAGTACAGTGCTATAGACCGAAGTAATGAAATAAATGCAGCTGTGAAGGTCAGTCGTATGTTTCAATGCCAATTAGAACGCATGTCAAGGATGAAAGGAATGGCACTTTCTGGGGGGTTTTTGAAGCAATTCAACACTGAATTACTGAGTGCCTGAAATATAGGTGCATTGGTAACAATCTGCAAACCTTTGTCAAAAGTTTCCCGTCGTGGCAATTTATGCCAAACATGAAGGGGAATAGAGACGGCAGCCTGAACCCTGCTGACAGGAGTAGATTGAGAGCATCAGTTGTCTACACACCAGAAAACCATGTGAATTCAGCTTCATTGCAATCTGCTGTGAGCTTCAGAAAGCTTGCATTTATCGCTGGGTTGCTTTCGGAAATGGTTCACACTGAAGGCCAGTGCAGACGCATGACCAATCTTTATGGTGGCATCCATAACTGTTGCATCCCCATTTGATTTTTAATTTTGCATTTTTAAAAATTTTGTTAGCTGGAGAACCTGTCAAACTTCATCAAAGCCATCACCACATATGGGCTGAAGCCGCACGACATCTTTGAAGCCAATGACCTGTTTGAGAATGGCAACATGACCCAGGTGCAGACCACGCTTCTGGCCCTGGCCGGCATGGTAAGCTTGGTCTCCATGGTCCTATTGGCCTGTTGCGTTGAACCCCACCTCCTTTCCGTCTCCCGTACTGCTTCCTTAATGTAATACTACTGCATCTCAAAATGCTCCTGCTCTTTACCAACCTGTTTTCCATGATCACACATCCTGGCGAACCAGAAACGTTCCTGAAAGCATACTGCACAAGTAAAGTCTGATCATTAACAGAACCCCAGCTCATTGCAGGGCACTTCAACGTACCAAGCACAGTTTCATCAGCGATGGATTTAAACTGCATAGGAGCTTCAGGAAAGCAGCACAAACTGCATGGTGGTTAATGAAGAGCAAACGTCAGCTACTGGGCCTATCCAGTGAGCTGCATCGTCTACTTGTTGGTGTTGCAGGCCAAGACCAAAGGCCTTCAGACGTCTGTGGACATCGGGGTGAAGTATGCAGACAAGCAGGAGAGGGCCTTTGGTGAGGAGAAGATGAAAGCTGGACAGTGTGTGATTGGGCTTCAGGTATGAGAAGAGCATGAAGAATGATCATACTTTGATTAGGAAATGTTATTGGAAGTGGCTGTTCATTGATCAGCGGTGACTTTTTTTTTCTGACTTTAAAATTCCTGTTCTGTTTTGCAAAAGATGGGCACTAACAAGTGTGCCAGTCAGGCAGGTATGAATGCCTATGGCACAAGGAGGCACCTGTATGACCCCAAGGCGCATATCCAGGCTCCCATGGACAACTCCACCATTGGTCTCCAGATGGGAACCAACAAAGGAGCCAGCCAGGTAAGTACTCTCCGTCTGCTGCTTTCCCGTCTGTCAATTACTGAGCAGAATGTTCTTCACAGAGCAACGCTTACAAAATGTCAAGCAGTAATGCATGCTGTATAAAGGTGGTGCACACTCAATAGCAGTAATGCATGCTGTATAAAGGTGGTGCACACTCAATAGTATTAACTTAACTGTTTCCTACAGGCTGGCATGACGGCTCCTGGAACCAGACGTGCCATTTACGACCAAAAGCTGGGCACTGAGAAATGCGACAACAGCACCATGTCGCTGCAGATGGGGTACACTCAGGGCGCCAACCAGAGCGGGCTGAACTTTGGTCTTGGCCGCCAAATCTACGATGCCAAGTACTGCCCCAAGGGTGAAATGGGGGATGAGCAGAATGGAGTGATGGCAGGGGGCTATGGCCAGGAGTACCAGGAGGAGGGCTACCAGGGGTACCAGGAGGAGGGGCAGGACTACTAGAGCGATCATCAGGGTGAAGGAAGAAGCTGCTTAGATTTAGGGTGACTGTGTCCTTAAATGACGTTTCTGCTTTTAAAAAAATACCTGCTCCTTATTTTGGGCCAATTTTTAATGTGAACATCTCTCGATGAAATGCATTATTCTGTCCCCTGCATTTCTGGACACATCATGCACAGGATTGAATATATATTGGTTTTAGACTCAGAGCTGAAAACATTGTCAATCTTTTTTTTTCCTTTTGGCGTATCATGTTTTACTCTAACGGTGTGTCCCCTTTACCCGGCCGCACCTAATGCAGAAAGGCTTTGAGAATCCAAACATTACACATGAAAGTACTGTTGATAGGCTCCGCCTTTGTACCCATTGTGCTGTGACTGCCTGTGAGATGTCAGAGTTACGGTAGCGAATAATGAGTATTCAGAGGCTCAGGAAGCTGTTATTTTAGACGTCAATGTAAGGATGATTGGTGTAGTGTTAACGTTTTGAAAGGTTTTTATAAGAAATACTATGTCTATTAAAATTTGAGCTCTTTTTAATTTTAATTGTATGATTGCAGACTTTTTAATATAAAGGGACCAATTTGCTATTTCAGTTCTGGACCAATTTCTCCCTGAAAGGAATAATGAGATAATGTCTGTTTTTAAATGTTAGCTGTCAGACTCTAGGAAATATGAAGCTGTATTATCTAATATTTCAGTATTTGTTCCATGCCATTCTTTCTATGAACTGTGTACCATTTCATGTACAAAGCTTTCAACTGATTTGCTGATATGGCAGTACTGCAATAAATTAAGTTTATACAATGTATTGTGGTTCATCTGAATTTTTGAATGAGATTGTCTGCCAAGATATGAGGTTTTGAATAAGTGACCGTGCTTTGCAAACTAATTTGGAGAACCTTTATTTTCTGGGGGGTGTGGATAAATGTCCTTTAACTTTGTTGATTTGGGACAATAATGGCAGTAAAGGAATTAGACTTTGAGGTTGTATTTGCGTCATAAGGCCATTTCCTTGCGATAAAATGAATCTCTATTACTGATTGGAAGAGCAGCATTCATCCAATGCATCAAATATGGTGTAAGTTACTAGATGCCGAGTTACATTTTTAATACATTTGCACCATAAATCAGTTCAATGACGTTTTCTATTGCACGTGGCACTGTCGAAAACTTAAATTAATTTATGTGTAAGAATATACATTTAACGAAACGAATTAAGTTATGTAAAGGACACCCATATTTTCAAGAATGTAATTTAAAGTTTCGTTCTTATTGAACAAGTATTTACTGAAGCTGTTTTGTGAAAATGTGTTTCTAAACATTCAACTTTTGTTATCTTTTGATTTACTTGATCATTTCAAACTCCATTTCTGTGTTTGGGCAGTATATACAAAGTTCAGTACTACACGCAGGGTTGCCAACTCTCGGAACTGGCGTGAGACTGACGCTCATGCAAGGAATCTTAGGGAAAACTATATCATTTCATTATAAACTTAAAATTACATCAAAAGCGTTAGGGTAGTTTGCAAGCCCTACAGACTGTTAAAAATGTAATAGAACTGTTACATACATGTGTGTATGCAGACTTGTCTAGAATTGAAAATCATACGCCAGCCGGCTGACAACTTGACAATCTCGTATACATTTAATGTATAAACACTCCAGCTCTAGTCCAAATTTATGACCAGCATTTAAAACGCGGGCACCGCGGCGTCCTCGTGTATCTGCCAGCCCCCTTTCAGGCCCTCGACCAATCACCTTCGCCGATATTCGGACATGAAGCGCGTCGACCAATTAACGCAGACGCCGGTGTGTCTGCGTCTCCCGACCGAACAGGTATGTTAAGGAGGGAGAAACAGCGACAATTGTGCGCCGGCTAATTATCGGGACCCTTGGGGATCCCCGGCGTGAAACGTTACCGCGGATGTGAGCCACGAACTGCAATGCGAATACGGGAGGCACCTCAGCCTGTGTTCTGCTTTTTGAACTGAGTTTGTCCGCTGTGTAATTCCGAATGCATGAATATTTCATAAGAGCTGGCTTTGCGCAGTACTGTAGCCTGACACCAGGAAGAGAGCGCACGTCTCGTTACGGGATGTCTGCTAAAAGCAAGCAGAGGAGGAAGCCTGAAATAGACAAGTGACAGCGCTTGGGCTGGCCGTAAATGCCACGTTTTCTGCTCCTATGTGGAGGTGCGTCATATGTAAAGGTGATGGTAACTTAATGTGCAGTATGAGTCGCCAGCTCATATTGGTATTTGTACTTTACAATATTTGTTTTGTTTAACTTACGTAACGTATATTATTAATGTTTTTCAACGAAAATAACCATGAACCATGGGCAGCTTTAACATCATGCATGTCATTATAAGTAAGGGTTGCTGCAGTTTGTAGACAGTTCGGTTTTTTTTGTGTGTCTTGCGGTAAATTGTAGGAATGTCTATTTGAACGGATGTTTCCTTTAATTCTGGCAGTAATTGTGAAATGAATGTGTATGTGTACAGGCAAGTGCATCTAGTGATATTCATGGTAGCGAGTTTGAAAAGAAAAATACAGCAGTATGCTGTTTGACCCGTCAGGGAATGCATGGCATCTACAGTAAGGACTGTTTGTGATTTTGTGACATGTGAAATGCCCTGTAAGATAATTAGCATAAAATGGACTGAGAAATCAGCACGTGATGGGAAGGTCTGTGCAGATTCAATCCTAGAATTCTGCCTGAGAATATTTGAACTACAAGGACCACATTTCTAAATGACTGCGTGTTTTACTACTGACTGTCATTTTGAAGGCTATTTTCAGTTACTAATATCATATATCCTTTTTCACTCAGAAAAAAACATTGCAAATGTCAGTTAATCAGTTTTTGGTTCCCTCTAGTGAATCTTACAAATGGATCTAAAATTTGAGGCAGTGGTTTTACAGGAGAAGTCACAGTTTCAGATATCTATAAACCAATCGCCAATCTCTAGCCTGATGCTGTGGGGACAGGTCCTCTTTGTGTTGGGTGCATGCGGTGTCTGCGTCCGCTCCTAGCCTCTGCCTTTAGCAGTGCCGGCTCCCCTGTCTTGTCACAGCTTCAGCCACAGCTCATTAGCAGGCTAGCACAACACAACAGGCCATGGCAGTCTGGACAAATCTCAAGCTCCTGCTCTGGAAGAACATCACCTATCGCTGGAGGAACAAGGTAGGCTTTGGGCTCCAGCTTTCCTTCAAGTAACCATGAGGAGCTGGACTGAAGATCTCCTTATATTATGCTGCTATTTCATTCAGGATAAATCTAGTATTTGTTGATTTCTAATGGGTGAAGTTAAGGCTGATTAATAGCTGCGGTGTAGCACCATTGGTGACCTGGCTTTCTATTTCTGCAGGTCCAGCTCATTATCGAGCTGCTGTGGCCCCTCTTCCTGTTTGTCATCCTCATTTCCGTCCGCTTCTCTCATCCTCCGTACAAGCAGAGGCAATGTGAGTGTCCTCTGAACCTGCACCCTTCATTCATGACAGTCTGTCCTCTCCCTGGCTGACTGCAGGGCCTACTTGTCTGTATGGGCTGATTCACTAAGCGAAGATGCGTCTAGGTGTCATGCACAGGCTAAAGCTCTTGACCTTGAAACTAGTGCACCAGCTTTTCTATTTGTTCTGTGCTTCAGGTCATTTCCCCAACAAGGCGCTTCCTTCGGCAGGCTCTGTGTCCTGGGTGCAAGGCATCATCTGCAACATCAACAACCCATGCTTTCAGCAGCCCACTCAGGGCGAGACCCCAGGCTGGGTGGACAACTTTGACAAATCCATGTGCGTATATAGGACTACCATCAGGAGCTGACAGAAGAGCAATTTGTCTGGAATTTTGACATGTCTAGTTTGCTGTCGATTTACATTCACGTCTCATTGCACAGTCCCTTTCTTGCAGAATCTCTCGACTTTTTGTTGATATCAGAACCATCTTGACCTACGGTGGCAATCATTCAGCCTTTTCAGAGTTCCAAGACATACGAGTGGCACTCCAAAAAATTAGAGAAAGACCAAGCATCTGGCCAGGTACACACGTCCCATATACATTTAGGATAAATGGCTAGTCCTTCTGAACCTGTCCCCTGCCTTGTCCCCTGCCCTGTCCCCTGTCCTGCTTGGTATAGACTCTAGACTTTATACTCCGCTGTGGACCAGTAAAAAAATGCAGTTATTATGTCCAAATGGTTCCCAGGAGAGCGGGTTGTAAAATGGATGGATGGTTCCCTGGAACACCTGTAACTGTGTGCGCCCATGTTTGGCCAAGGAACTGCTTAGGAATTATAATTTTTTTAATGGTTGTTTTTGTGGTTGGAAGATATGTCTGTGGAGGAATACCTGCGTCCCAATGAGACCTTCTCCACCTTCCTCCTGGTTAATGGAAGCTTGAGTCCAGCTACCCTGGACCAGCTTATGAGAGCACGGCTCAACTTCCAGGCTGTAGGTCACATTCCTCGTTTTATAATGAAGACGTCATTATAATAATATTTAGCATAAGATGTTTCCATAAATGAAACAAAGACAACGGAACATGATTCGACAGGATAGTGGAAGTGTTTGCAGTTCTCTCTGTCTGCCTGTAGGTGTCACTGGCTGGAGCGGGCTTTGATCTGAAGCAGGTTGTGTGCAATGCCACCCTGCTGGGTCAATACATAACCGTAGGTGGAGGTGATTCTTTGGAGGAGCTGCAGGCGTCTCTGTGTGCGATGCCGTCCGACACGCTGCAGGCAGCCCAGCGAATGTTCCTTTCCCAGCTGGACTACAGTAAGATCTTCATGGTCAGTGTGAGACCACAGAGACACTTTCAGCTCTGATATTGCCGAACTGCGAAGTCTCAGCTGATGGCTTCGCTGACTAAAGCCAACTAGTCAAGCAAGTTGTTGCGAAATGCAGACCCGCCCAGTCACACAATATTGTTGTCGTCGCCCCTGATTCCTCATATGCTCATATCCATATGCCGTCCAATCGTTTCTGTCATACTTACACAAACAAGTTTACCACCCTCTTTTATACAGACACTTCAGAATATTGAGTATGATTCAGAGTGCTTAATATGGATTTGAGTATATGCCAGTCCAGCCCTGATGTGTCAGGGGATGAATATGAACTATTCAGTTATACCACACAGTCATAAAAAGCTTCTGTTGTGATGCTTTTTGCATCTGAAAGAGAAATCGGTCCGTGATCACACATTTCATGACGTGATCGCACGGTTCACGCGAGTATAGTCTGCCGTGATCGCACGGTTCACGCGAGTATAGTCTGCCGTGATCGCACGGTTCACGCGAGTATAGTTTGCCGCATGCATGCAGGAGTTCAAATGAATGTTGCTCAATAGAA
>JAODUD010000033.1:795651-807806 GCA_026784285.1 Stomatorhinus walkeri
GAGGGTCCGCTGGTAGCACATGCTCTGTTTGCCCTTGGGAAGAGGGTCCGCTGGTAGCACATGCTCTGTTTGCCCTTGGGAAGAGGGTCCGCTGGTAGCACATGCTCTGTTTGCCCTTTTGAATACCGAAGGACGGCTGCTATCTTGCGTCTTTCCTTTTCTCTCAATGAAACTCATCCCTCGTGGGGCGTCTGTCTGTTGCCTCTGTCTCTTGTGCCTTCACTGGTGGAGGATGTAACAGCAGTAGATGTGGACGCTGATGTGTCGGCCCTACGCCTTGACCAGGCTGCTGAGGGAGATCTGGATGTGGTACTGCCCCCCGAAGAGGCATCTGGCCCCTCAGCACGGGCTTCCTAATCCACGGAGGGCCACTCTGCTACTTGGGTCTTCAGGCAATGGAAACCGAGTCTATGTGGTCAAGGGGCTGAGGCACATGCATGACCTGGCTGCACATTCAGGAGCACAGAAGCTAGAAGCGGGAATCTGTGACCACTTCCATTGACTGGGCAAGAGTGCTGCTATCGATCTTCTTCCAGAGGTGCCCTATGTGCTAACAAATAGCTCTCTGGGTGCCCTCTGCCCATCCTCGAGGTGCCCTTTGAGTTGGTCAGGATTGACTTCAAAGGCTCCCTTCCGCGCTGTCTGCAGAGACATGAATATATTGTAATTCTTGTGGACTATGCCAGCAGGTAGCCAAAGGTGATGTCCAAAGGTGATGTCCAAAGGTGATGTTCCGCCAGAGGGTCATCTGTTAACAAACAGCAGGGGCCTCCCATAGGCCATCTTCACTGTCTAGGGAGGGAAGGGCGCTCGTCTCTTAGCCGATGACCTGGGCAGCTGTGCCACATCCAAACAGCTGCAGTTGGGACCTGATGCTGCCATTTGTCTCCTGTTCAGGAGTTCTAATGAGTCTCCACCAGATTCATACCCTTCATATCCCTCTGGGGCCGTTTGACGTCACAACGGAAGCTTGAGAGCGACAGCCATTGCCATACTGCACCATAATCTCTTGGTAGTCTCTCAGATCTGGGATGTGGAGGAGAGGATCAAGTAGGTCACGCAAATCATACAACAAGCCCAACAAGTGCAACAGCAGGCCTACAGCTGGTTTTCTCAACCCTCTTGAGTTCCACCCTTGTGAACAGGTCCACATCCCTTACACCTCGTGCAAATTCCTGACCACATGGCAGGGGCACGTCACGGTCACGGAGTAGGTTTGGCAGCCTGGCCACCATCCTGGCAAGCTGGTCTGTTACAACCGTGGCACGTCCTGTAAGCATGAAGGCCTGGAGGCTGTCTACATAAGTGAGGACCTCATGCCTTAAATGGACTGTCTGTAACCTTGGTGGTGATCTCATCGCAGCTTCCTTGTTGCAGACCGCGCCCAGAGGCGCTAACCCCGGAGTTCCCTGCTGCTTCCTGTTTCTACGAAGCTTTAGCTCTACAGAGCAGCACCATGGGATGGCCTCAGTATGGACAGTCTTTTCTATGTGTGCTACCTGTAGGCCACACCAAGGGGTCCCTCTGCCCCCCCAACTCCAACAGAGGATCCCCAAGCATCTGCAGGGGGCCACCAGGAATATGCGGCCTTACAGTAACTGGTTTTCTCACATGTATCCTGATCAGGGTGGCAGGCAGCGTGCAGCCTATCCCAGAATGCACCCGGTGTACCGCGGCCAGGATGCCAGCCCATCACAGGGCAAACACAGTCACACATTAGGGACAATTTAAATTATTTGCTGATGCATTAGTTTTAATTTAGAAGTTGCATGTGCAGTCTTTGGTTGCGGTGGAGATATTTAATGCTAGAAATTATGTATGTTCTGGCATTTTATAGTATAACCTGCATCATATTGTGCCTCTGCAGTTATTGAAGCTTTTTTCCTATAGTTTCAGATAAGAATGCTTAGGTATTTGACATAGTCATTTATCCCCTTAGATTCTGGGACCCTGGACCAGCAGCAGACCCCCTGGATGACATGCGCTACATCTGGGGGGGCTTTGTGTATGTGCAAGATCTGGTGGAACGGAGCCTCTCTCGCATACTCAGTGGCACGAAGCAGGACTTTGGCATCTACGTGCAACAGATGCCCTACCCCTGCTACGTGGACGATGTGTAGGTCCATGATTCCACAGTGCCTCACTGACCCCAGCTTATTGCTTGGTTATTGGCCCTGATTACAATCCTGACCCTAAGCAATGTAGCGCTATGACCTGGACTGACTGTGCTTTGGCCTGCAGCTTCCTCCGGGTGCTGAACCGCTCCCTGCCTCTCTTCATGACGCTGGCGTGGATCTACTCCGTGGCCATGATCATCAAGGGCGTGGTGTATGAGAAGGAGGCGCGCCTGAAGGAGACCATGCGAATCATGGGTCTGGGCACCGGCACGCTCTGGGCCAGCTGGTTCATCACTAGCTTTGTCCCTTTCGTCATCAGCGCAGCTCTCCTAGTTTCTCTACTGAAGGCAAGTCATCATTCATCTTCCATAGCTGCTTTACGGAAACAGCCTGGCTAAGCCTCGACAATGTGGGGACTCGGGATTCTCTCATGGGGTCAGGTGGTGTGTGGGTGTAAAATTTGTCTTGCTTTACGTCCTGCTTAGTGCTTAGCATCAGGCCAGCATTGGGGTGGGTCACACGCATGATTGGATGAGCTAGTCCCCCCTGCACTCATGATTGGATGAGCTAGTCCCCCCTGCACTCATGATTGGATGAGCTAGTCCCCCCTGCACTCATGATTGGATGAGCTAGTCACCCCTGCACTCATGATTGGATGAGCTAGTCCCCCCGGCCCCCACTTGAACTGTAGAGCCTGGCCTGAGCCTATCAGAGAAAGGATAGGGAGCAAAGTGGAAACACCATAGACTAATGGCTATTTACCGTTTATTTTAGTTGCCAGGTTACTGCAGCATGATTCCAGTGTTGTGTTACCTTGTGGTTTAAATATTTATGTGGGTAGACAGAATGTAATCCTGTATCAAACCCTCAGCGGGGAGACATCCTGCCCTACAGTGACCCCGCAGTGGTGCTCTTCTTCCTCACCGCCTTCGCCACGGCCACCATCATGCTCTGCTTCCTGATCAGCACCTTCTTCTCCCGCGCCAACCTGGCGGCTGCCTGTGGGGGCCTCATCTACTTCTCTCTCTACCTGCCTTATGTGCTTTGCGTTGCCTGGAGGGATCTTCTCACCATAGAGCTGAAGATCTTGGCTGTAAGTTGGGCTGTTGAGGTTTATTCACTTTGGTTGCTTCATTTTAATAGTCTCCTCCCCAAATATGGTTACACATCAGAATTAAGCGCCTGCATTATAGACAGGCAATGAATTGTGAATTGAGTGTAGAAAGCCAGAAAACAACATAGTATAATAATCAAGCTCCTTTAGTAGTTATGGGGGGTTCTGTCTGTCCTTCTGCCCTTGGTGAGGGCTTGGGTGCCCCAACAGCTGCAGGTTTGTGCTTCTGCAGTGTGATCCATGCCAAACAAATTGCTTTTCTACACACCAGAGTTCTCAGGTTACCCTTGCGGAGCACCTCGCATCACCTGACAGTCTGACAGCTCCACAGGAGAGACGTGCAGAAGATAGCAGCCGAAATAAAACGTCTGCTCTTCTGCATGTAGTGACGCTGTATTTTTGTCTTGAAAAGAGAGCAGCTACAGGGATGTTTGACATTTCCTTATTTTCGCCCACGTCTCTCCTCCACTGCAGAGCCTGCTTTCTCCGGTAGCGTTTGGTTTTGGTTGCGAGTATTTTTCCCTGTATGAGGAACAAGGCGTGGGCATCCAGTGGTACAACTGGCCCTCCAGCCCGATGGAGGGGGATTCCTACAACTTCGGCTCGGCCATCACTCTCATGTTTATCGACGCGCTGATATATGGGATTGCCGCATGGTACATTGACGCGGTTTTTCCAGGTAACCAGAGCGAATCTCATATACGGTGTGAAAACTGAACTACCAAAGAAAAATGCAGCTTTACACCAAAGCGTTTACCTCCACAGGGGACTTTGGGATCCCCAGGCCTTGGAACTTCATGTTCCAGCTAAATTACTGGGCTGGAAGACCCCTGGAAATGAGGGTGGCCATTCCCCCTCCTTCCAGAGACGAGTCCCAGAGTGAGTGAGCCGTATTGGGTTTTACTGAATGGACACGCCAGTCATACGCAGCAAAAATATCTGCCAGTTAAACATGTTTGCTTGCTGCCCAACATGTATGACTCTCCCGGACATTTTTGTGGCAGAATTGTTCAATTGTTGGGAACTAATTTGAAGATTATTGACCGAGTGTGAATTGTGGTTAATCATCTGTTCTACGTCGATGTGTTTGCTGCCGTGTTGACCTTAGACGCATGTGAGTAGCAGGTGTGGGTCTGGGGGAATAGTGAGTGTTTGTCAGAGTTTGTGGAGGAGCTCAGGTGGCTAAAGCGTTTCTGCTGGGTAATTGTCCATTTCTCCACTAGTGGGATATTTGTCGCTGTCGGTGCCCCCTGATATGCCGTCCCCTCCTTTTGCAGTTTGTCTGGAAGACGACCCCCCCAACCTCCCGCTGGGGGTGGCTGTGCACAACCTGGTCAAAATTTACAAGCAAGGTGCCAAGCTGGCTGTCAACAACCTCAATCTTAACTTCTATGAAGGACAGATCACCTCCTTCCTGGGTCACAACGGCGCGGGCAAGACCACCACCATGTGAGGGTCTGAGACGTAGCGGCATCGCCTCCTCCGGGGTGGTCTTCATGCGCAGCCTCGCTTATAGACCTCTACCTAATCAAATTCTTTTCCTCGTCACGTCCAGGTCCATCCTTACTGGCCTGTTCCCCCCCACAGCTGGTACTGTCTACATCCAGGGAATGGACATTCGCACGGACATGGATACCATCCGCAAGACCCTCGGTGTCTGTCCGCAGCATAATGTCCTTTTTGACATGTAAGCGATAAAATCGCCCAGCGAGCTTCGCCATATAGGCTTATCAGCCATATTTCACATAAGAATTAAGTCCATTTTTTGGTCACACACTCACATGCAGGATGTGCAGTATTTGTCTAAGTGCATGGGTAACACTTTAGTTAAAGCTCTCATCCATAATGCAGTAGCGATACCTTCAAAATGCATTAAAAGAATGAACAAAGCATCACAGCATCTTCTATTAACGGCCATTAGGCATGATAGTGTTGGTTATAATACTTCATAAGCACCAATGAAGCTCTCACCTATAATGCACTGTAGTTGCCTTCATTAATGCATTATAATGGTTGGCATAATCATTAAGGAGGCTTTGTACTGCATTATGAAGGTATCTATAGTGCATTATAGATGAGAGCTTCATATAGCATAATACACGATTAACATGGCTGTAATGTTACGCCTTTTGTAAATCTAATGCATTCATAGATTGTTAAACATGGCATTCATAGGAAGTGTCATCACTGCATCTTTCTGGACAGTAGGAGGGAACTGATACAAACACGCATGCCCCCACTGGTGGAATTCGAACCCACAAACCTTGCACTATTGCTGGGATTCGAACCTTCAACCCTAGCACTATTGCCTCTATGTCATTAAGTCAGCACTCTGCCTCTCTACCTTATGAACATGTGACTGCCCTGACGCCATGCTCGCACCCAGCCTGACTGTGGAGGAACACGTGTGGTTCTACGGTCGCCTTAAAGGCCGCACGGGAGCAGAAGTGGCCAATGAGATGGATAAGCTCCTGCAGGACGTGGGTCTGGAGCACAAGCGGCACGAGCCGGCCAAGAACCTCTCTGGTAATTCTGACATTCAGAATACACACTGGGTTCTGACACCTTGAAGACGCAGTAGCTTGTGGGTTCATGTGTGATATTTAAATTGCAGTCTGGGTAAATAACTCAAAGCTCTCATGTGCTTCTGGTGATAGACTTTGGTCCCTTCATAATCCTTTTCTCAGACCACAGATGGATAAATGGTTTGTATTGTCATTTTTAAATATAAATACTTTTCTAATTATTCTCATCTTTTTGCCGGGCCGTGTAGGTGGGATGCAGAGGAAGCTGTCTGTGGCCATCGCTTTCGTGGGGGGCTCCAAGGTGGTGATCCTGGACGAGCCCACGGCCGGCGTGGACCCCTACTCGCGTCGGGGCATCTGGGACCTCCTACTCAAGTACCGAAAAGGTCAGGGAAGCAGATGTCCAGAAGATGGACTGCAGTGTTTGTTTTCCCCAGTTTTAACACTGTACACGTTGACTAGAAAGTTCAGCTTTGGACTCATCTGTCCAAAAAACGTGGCTTACTGCTGCCGAACATTCTGGGTGGTGCTTAGCAGAGCAGACATGGGTGGCGTATCATCCACAGACCGATGGCTTCCTTCCCCGGACACCACCTCTCTTAGCGTAGACTCATGGACTCTGACATCATGAAGTAGCTGAGAGGTGCCTGCAGATCCTAGCTGTTTTTCCCTCCTTTCTTTTCCCTCCTTTCTCCGCCCTCCTTTCTTTTCCCTCCTTTCTCCGCCCTCCTTTCTTTTCCCTCCTTTCTCCGCCCTCAGACCGCACCGTCATCCTGTCCACACATTACATGGATGAGGCCGACCTCCTGGGTGACAGGATCGCCATCATCTCTAAGGGCCGGCTGCGCTGCTGTGGGTCCTCCATCTTCCTGAAGGCCCGTCTGGGCACCGGCTATTACCTCACTGTCGTCAAAGGTGACGGCGAGCCAGTGGGGGACGGGTCCAGTGGCGCTGGCAAGCCGGCGACCCCCCCCTCTAACAAGGTAGACGAAGGCATTGGTTTTTTTTCCTTTGAAGCTCTTATATGGATGGATTGTCTTCCGTTGGGAAGCTCATAACCTCGCTCAGTGATTCACTCCTCTCTGCGTCAGGATAACGACTCCTCCCTGAGCGATGACACGGGACTTGGGGAGGAGAGCGCCTCCGGTGAGTGCCTTTGTCTTCTAGGAGTGACTCCTCGCCTTAGGATGATGTGTCTCTGCTGCATCCTGAACACTGTAGCTCATCCTTTCAGCAGAGAGCTGGAAAAATGGCGGAGCACTCTAACCTGCAGGTATTCCTGCCTGAGGTGCATCATGGTGCTTCATGCGCTTTGTCGTTGCTGCCGCCATTCTAAGTTCAGTCCTGCCAGCGTCCATGACAGAGGCCCAGTTCTTCACAATGCAGTTCACTGCATTAAATTACTCACCTTCCATGTTTACCAACATCTTCCATCTTACTTGTACCACCAGCACTATATTACACTTATTTGTACTTGTTTACTTCTTTGATGGCGAATGTTATGCTGGCTGTTATTTTGCAATGGTGCCAGCCAACAAGAATGCGCCCCTGTTATCAGTGAGGTTCTGTCTTGCCCTGTCTGACGTGACGTGCATGGTTCTGGCCCGTGGCTCTCCAGGCGTGGCGGCTCTGCTGATTCTGGCGCGGCGGTACATGTCGGAGGTGCGGCTGGTGGAAGACGTGGGAAGGGAGGTGGTGATCGGCTTCCCCCACACGGCTGCCGAGGACGGCAGCCTGGCCGCCTTTCTGGCTGAGCTGGATAAGAGGCTGAGCGGGTTGGGCTGCACCGGCTACGGCCTGGCGGACACCACCCTGGAGGAGGCGAGTGCTCTGCCTACAGAGTCCGTGTCACACTGGTCAGCCCAAGCTTTATCCACCCTGGGGGAGTAAAGGCACTGCGATGAATCGGGGCACAGATAACGGGCCGGCGTTTTCCGGAGCTGCTGCATTTCTGGTTTTTGGCTTATGCTGGGTCTGCAGGAACCTTTGTCGCTCCTCAACTTCCGACTCCGTTTCCAGGTGTTCCTGAAAGTGGCCGAGGAGACCGGAGTGGACACTGACCCTGACACTGATGCCGGCCCTGAGACCGAGACTGGTACTCCTTTACTGTCCTCTGCTGTACTGCCCCTCAAAGGCAGAACACTGTAACTGCACTGACAGCAAAACAGAAAAAGGATGTTTTGTGTGTTTTTACTGGGGATGTTGTAGCTATTGTAATTTTCACACTTCGTTTTCTTCCAAACTGCACACAGGTAAACTAAGATATTTTGTCTTAAGAGAAAACCAAGCCTGAGCAATTCGACTGCAGGCGTTTCACATCGAAGTTCCGGATCCTGGTCCCAGTTTACAAGTCCCTCAGTCTTGACGTGGATCTTCTAAAGCCCCTGGTCACTTTCACGTGCCGCTTTCACACCGCAGAACAGGAATTGGGACCTTTATACTAACCAAGTACGGGAGAAGCTCGTAGGTTAAACTTCACACATAATTTCATACGAAACTACGCTGCCACTCCAAAACAAGGCAGGATAAATAAGTGCTTTTGTTAGTTATTGGACACGGCTTTTTATTTATATGTTACTGATATGACGCACAACATGTTCAAGATCCTTATTAAATCTGGCCAGCAGATTGATCTTTTGTTTTCCACAGAATAAAAAACGATGCAACGTTATCCTGATAAGCGCCGGCGACTTTCACCACCAGCAGACTAAAGTATATCTGTTAGTGATCCAATTGTCTGATGCAGAAAAACTGAGACGCGAGCAAAAAATGTATTAATTGATGCAATAAATGTAATTGGGGTATAAAAATAATTTGTTGCTCCCCTACTTTCTCTTTTCCATCCACTTCCATGTACGTTAGGGCCAAAAAAAGGTTCAGGAACTGTCTCGAAGGAACTACAGTCGGGCCCAGTTCCTGCGATGTGAACATGACGAAAGTCCCTTAGTCTGGAAAGTTTCTGGTTCCAGAAAAAGGTTTCAGTGGTTAAAGCTCCTTTTGATGAAACATGCAGTTACTGCGTTTGCCCTTCGGTCAGACTGGTGTGTTACAGCTCCAGTCTGAGAACATGGGTTGTCCTCCATCTGTGTGCATGTACATTTTCTGACTTGCTTTTCTGTCTGTCCGCACTGCTGCTAGAGAGGAAGCAATCGCACAGTCGAGGTACTGCAGCGTTCTGGACTGCACGCCTGTCCCGGACATACGGCTTCATTCCGGGTGTCTGATCTTTCCTTTTACTGAAACTGGACTCTGTAGAGCTGCAGGGGCCTTCGCCGCGGAGCTTCTGTGACACCGGCTAACCCCTCTGTCACGCAGATCATGTGGAGACGGACCCCCTGAGCGGCGGCGGGAAGGGCGGCGCGCCCCCGTCTGGGCGGGCTCTGACGCTGCAGCAGCTGCGTGCGCTCTTCATCAAGAGGTGGCTGTACACCCGCCGCAGTCGGCGAGGCCTCTTCGCACAGGTACACATCGTCCACAGAACCACCAACATGGAGGAGGAACATGGGAGACTGAATGAATGAATGAATGAATGAATGTTATGTTTATGTAGTGCTTTTGAAGCCACCCACACTGCTTCACAGAACCAGCACTGTGTATCACCGCCTGGGGAACGGGGGCCCCTTGAGGTCCGGGGCCCTTGAGATCCGGAGCCCCTTGAAGTCCGGGGCCCCATGAGGTCCGGGGCCCCATGAGGTCCGGGGCCCCATGAGGTCCTCACTGTTACTCCTTTGCCAGATCATCCTGCCTGCTGTGTTTGTGCTGGTCGCCCTCTTCTTCAGCCTGATTGTGCCTCCATTTGGAAAGTATCCGTCTCTTGAGCTGGAGCCCTGGATGTACGGAGAGCAGTATACCTTTTTTAGGTATGGACTCCCTCTCGATTACTTGAATCCTCACATGAATTCAGGGTTATTCTTTGGGTTTTGCCTTTGTGGGACAGCATAACCTATAGCAGGGGGTCCAAACTTTTACGTCAAAGGTCTGCGTTAGATTTTTGTTCCAAGTTCAGATGTCCGGAACCAGTTTTAGTAATAAAACAGCGTTTCATGAACTTTAAGGAATTAACAATAACCTTGGATATAGTCATCAATATAGACAAGACTTTTTAACACTCGCTGATGGTTTAGACTCTCAGTCACTATGGGGGGGTCGGTCTGGACCTTGAGAACCCTTTGATGTACCTATTCAGCAATGATGCCCCTGGGGAACCCGCCATTGAAAATTTACTTGAGGCATTGTTGGATCGGCCTGGATTTGGGACCAAGTGCATGGAAATTAATGGGTAAGCTGTTGCTCTTCAGTTTCATTATGTTTTAGATCCATTCATGAACAGGGAGTGGAGCTAAAATATCCTGTTTATAAGCAGTCGTCTAAATGCTGCTCTTCTCTGGGAGCTGTATGATCAGTGTCGCTCTGTCCGCTGTGCTGAGTGCAGAGAGAGCCCCTGCACAGAGGACTGGGGCGCTGTGTTCAGGACGCCTCCAGTACCCTACTCAACATGGAAGCTCTTTGAGTCTGGGAACTGGAGCAGTGAGCAGCCGTCACTGGAGTGCCAGTGCAGCACCAGCGAGATCCGCAGGATGCTGGCAGAGTGCCCCGACGGAGCTGGGGGGTTGCCCCCTCCCCAGGTGACACGGCAGCTTCACATCTCACCATTTGCTGCCTTTCAGTGTGTAGTCTGCTTGGGGTTAGACTTTCTGGAGCCCTTCATGTAGATCGATACTCTCAGTCGTTCACAATAATTGTAATAATTTCCAGTTAATTAGGCTTTCAGCCAAAAGACTTACAGACTGACATCAATGTTCTTTTGTGCCCCACAGGTCAAGAGACCCACTGGAGATATCCTGCAGAACATGACCGGACGCAATATCTCTGACTACCTCGTCAAGACGTACCCGCAGATTCTGCGTAAGAGGTCTGAGCTAGTCTACTTCTTCTGAAAGATTTGCTGTGTATTAAACTCATCCGTATGTGTCTTTTTCTATTCTCAACTCAGCTTGAAGACCAAAAAATGGGTCAATGAGTTCAGGTAAACTAAAAAAGTGGACTAGAAGAGATTATTTCTCTGGATTTGTGTGAAATATCAATTTAATCTCTATTAAAAAGTTTTATTAATATCTGCCAGAAGATTAAGAACGTTAAAAGGTGCGTTGCATTGTTTATGTTGCAGATATGGTGGGTTCTCCCTAGGAAACAGCAGATTCCAGCCTATGTCACAAGTCCAACAGTTGGAGGAATCTGTCTTGGCAATAAGGAGCCACTACAGAATAGAAGAGGTTCAAGCAAGACTATCCTATTTAACTATCCAGGGAATTACGTCGTTTTGTACCATGTTCATCATGATCTCTGTGCTAGATTGCTATTCCTGTCCCGCCTCACTCACAGAACAGCTCGGTGGATCGACTGCTAGACAGACTGCCTGGATTTCTCGATGGACTGAACAGTGAAAACCACGTGAAAGTGAGTATGAGCTGAACATAAGTTTGCTTTCATAAACTGCACTGCCTATTTTTAGCACTGACTGTAAACATATTGTTTCCGTCGTCCAGGTGTGGTTCAACAACAAGGGCTGGCACGCCATGGTGACCTTTGTGAACATCGTGAACAATGGGCTTCTCCGTGCGAGCCTTCCAGCTGGAGCCGAGAGAAGCAGCTATGGCATAACGGCCTACAATCACCCACTCAACCTCACCAAAGAGCAACTTGCTCAGGTAGCAATGTGAGTAAGACCCTTGAAAGCTCTTCGAAAGACTGCTCCATGTTCTGAATGTGGGGGAATCGTCGTGTCATAACCCGTCACCTCTTTGCCTCACCGATCAGGATGAGCACATCGGTGGACGTGCTGGTGTCTATCTGCGTGATTTTTGCCATGTCCTTTGTGCCGGCCAGCTTCGTCCTCTTCCTCATTGAGGAGAGAGTCCGCAAGGCCAAGCACCTTCAGTTTGTCTGCGGGGTCAAACCTGTGCTGTACTGGCTGGCCAACTTCACATGGGATATGGTTAGTGACCCCGTCACTCATCTTGATTCTGTAGATGGTCTTTGAAGGTTATACAGGTAATGTTGGTGGGGGGGGGGTGCTTGTCTCATATTCATATAAATGGGTATTTCTGAGCATTTCAGCTGTCTGTGGGAAACGAGTATTCCAGCTGTCTGTGGGAAACGAGCATTCCAGCTGTCTGTGGGAAACGAGCATTTCAGCTGTCTGTGGGAAACAAGCATTCCAGCTGTCTGTGGGAAACGAGCATTTCAGCTGTCTGTGGGAAATGAGCATTTCAGCTGTCTGTGGGAAACGAGCATTCCAGCTGTCTGTGGGAAACGAGCATTTCAGCTGTCTGTGGGAAACGAGCATTCCAGCTGTCTGTGAGAAACGAGCATTTCAGCTGTCTGTGGGAAACGAGCATT
>JAODUD010000033.1:828515-839858 GCA_026784285.1 Stomatorhinus walkeri
GCCCCTCTGTTCACTGCACTGTCAGAACCCTCATAAACACATAGCCCCTCTGTTCACTGCACTGTCAGGTTCTTCATAAACACATAGCCCCTCTGTTCACTGCACTTTCAGAACCCTCATCACCGCATTGCCCCTCTGTTCACTGCACTGTTGCCATGGCAGTTACCTTTGCAATATGGGTAGGTAAGTGCAATATTAATGAACCTGAATACTAATATGACTCCTTCTCCCCAATTAAGGGTCAGGTCAGTTTCAATCATCACAACATTCCCACTAGACGAGATGAGTGATGTCATCTAAGTGTGCCACTCAGGTACAGCAATATCACTCATGTAGAAATTTCAAACCAAAATAACCAGAACCTTTCTACACATGCACATCCACGGTGGACTCATTCACGTGTCATTCTTTGCATTCAAGTTAAATAATATTCTCTGGAACTTGTCTGTGGACGTCACGCAAAACAAACGCACAATATAAAGAAGAATGTATATAAATATCAGTCCAGGTTAACGTGGACATCGGATAAACAATTTGAAAGTGCAATACCTGATGCATGTAAGCGGCTAATACGATAACCACGGCTAATGCGGAATCCGGGTCCTAATACCCGATGTTCAAGCTAGATGGCGCTGTACTATTAAGAAGCGTTCGTTTTACTTTGAAGCAATCGTCAAAGTTTCAATCGGAACAATAATTGTATTTCATTTGTGTTTTTCCCTTTTACTTAGAATATCAATAGGCTATATATTTTTCAGCCCAGGTGGTTCTATATGATGTACAGAAATTATATTTCTTCTTTAACCTGTAATTATTTCTCAAATACTTAAAATGTTTAAAATACTATTGGTCATCGACAGTTTATTGTATATAAAACGTCTTCGTCACTGACGTACTGTGTAATACACACATGCTATAGGTGGCCTAGTTGCTATAGTAAATAACTGACGTGGCAAAAAAAACACATTCAAGTGACTGCACGCTGTCTTTGATCAAGTTTATACATATAGACAAGTTAAATACTTTTACAAAAATATCGCGTGAATGATCAATGTATTATTAAGGAATAACGTTAGCCTATAAAAGGCAGATTATGGCAGTAGTGGGCTTCGCTTTAGGTGTTTACTACAGTATAGGTGTGTATAGGGCAGATTCTTTAAGCCGTTGAGTAGTTAAATTATTAATTATTCTAAATATATTTTTACATTTAACAGAACTCTAATGTGATATATTTTATATTTAGTAGTTATATTTCTAGCTACTTCATGAATGTTTGATCGAGTTTCTTTTAAAACACTCTCCTTCATTTTCTTACTTAACGTTTGTTAATTTACCATTGCCAGGTTATGCATATAAGTCTAATTCGGTTTTTCATAAGCATCTAAATGTTCCCGTGACATATTTATTGAATATAGGTTTATATAGCGTGATATGTATATTCCAAAATAATCAAATTGTATGTAAAAAAATATATAGATCTTGGATATAAAGAATAAGCACCCATGAAAGACTAGTAGGCCTAAAAAATGAATGCCAATAGCATATTATACGGTAATGCGTGTAGACAGAAATAACTGATTTAGCAGTTTTTAAATTTAAAATGTACACACTGACTATTCATTTCGACAACTTTGTAAATTAGACACTCTCTCAAAATAACCAGAGAAATTTGATAGGCAAAACGCAACCGCGTGCGCACGTAAGCTCTTCAATCATTCATTCATCAGTTACTCTGTGTACTTTACACTACTGCACATAACGCTGGCGACACTCACCCACTGTCAGGTTAAAAGGGCTCATATCTCAGGGAACGTCGCCAAATGCTCAACATGGGGTACGTACCGGATACGTACGCCTTACAAACAAGGGAGAATCTGTCAAGTTACGTGCATTTGAAATTGTGAACTATGGCTAGGGTCGACTCCGACGCAGCTACAGCAACCATTATGTTTATATTATCAGAGTAGAGTTTAAGAAAATCGTTTTTAACAAAACATCGTTTAATGAAAGCCGCCGACATCTTTAAATAACATTTTGACCGTTTGCCTGTACTTGAAAAACTGTGTTGTTTGCTGATAATCCCTTTTATTGGGGTAGGCTGGCCCCTCTGATTCAGAGGATAGGAATTTGCATCTGATCGCTGTTTGTCAACCAATGATTTGACTCGAGGATCGTGAGCACGCCTTAGATTAGGCAAGGATACAATGTTACGTCTAAATAGAGCCGTACTTTGAAATCGAATTAGATGATTGCAATCGAATATAAATAATACGATCAGGACAGAAATTTACTTCGTTGACTCACGTTAAATATTCATTTAATAATCATATTACATTAACGCACAAATCAGGAATGTTTCTTCCGGTTCCCAAGAGTACAAAAACAAAACGGAAGCTGATGTGGTGAGTTTTTCCCCTCTCTCTCTTGCCTCTTACGTTCTGCATGTTTAAAAAACGAGACACGGTTAATGCTCTTTTCGATCCTTGCCTTTCTGTGCTTGTTTTCTCCTTCTTTTTAAAATGTTCAAAATACTGACACATTCCAGTTCCAATTCGTAAACGTACACGTTGTGGCCGAAATGGAATTTTGTAACACTGATTCACGTTTAGCTTCCACCGGCGCTTCATTCTGTACAAGTGTTTTCAAAGTTAATTTCTCTTAATACACATTATATGGATGTTTGTTTTTCGATGTTTATTATTGCATTTCACTTTAAATTTGATCTGTTGTTTTCTCCCGTCTGTTTTGTTATTACTTAAGATAAGCACCAAAATCATTCACGAATGGATATCGTCTGGTTTCATATTGTGAACTTCTGTAGGTTTTGTAATATTTCGTTTTGTTTTCGTTTTACAATTAAAGGGTACACACGTTACAGGGCGCAGATTGCTCAGAAATTGTGTTCCAATTTCACGTTTATGGATCATGTTAATCGTAAAGTATGAAACAAGATTTAGACATTTTAAACGGTATAGAAAATGTGTCCGATTGACTGTACTACGAATAGGATGGATAAATATCATCAAAAAATAACTTGCCAAAAATGCACCCCGCCTAATTTTAACGGGGTGAATGCCTACACGACACAGTGTTAAGGGACATGTTCGCTATATTTAAAAAAAAGCATATTACCTTATTAGAAAGTCAACCACGTAACCTACATTTAGCTTTTCCATTACATCCGGTGACACGAAGCATCGACGCTTACTTCGTGCTGCTGCTGTTGTTCTTTAGTTGGTTTTTCCCATTTTTACTCAAGTAAACCCAGTATTTCATTGTCTTGTCCATTATGAGACTTTTTTCACTTTTTGTTAATGAACTACCATTGTAGAATGGATAAAATTACGCCATGATTTAGTTTAATAATATCTTAAAAATAAGTTTTAGCTTACGTGGGACACCTCTGCACTCCAATAAACTAAAATGTACTTAGTGGATATGATTCAATAATAGAAAAAAACTATACAAATGCGCATGAGGTTTTTAATATTACAAATACGGAGTTGACCAATTTACAATCCAGCTCATCGAAGGCAAGACGATTCTTCGCCAGCCATATAATCTTTGCTTGAGTCAATATTTGATATTACTATTTAAGAACCAAAGGAAACGAATAGTCATATTTCTAAGGAATTTAATCAATTTACAATGCATATTTATTTAGGGGAAACGTGCCTTTTATGAGATGTTCTGAGCGATCAGGAAGCCTTTCAATGGGGTGGGGGGAGGGGAATCTATAGAAAACAGTGTAGCTCTCTGCCAGGGCAGTCTGCACATGTTCAATAGGAGACAGCACCTGTCAATGAGCACCGTCTTCGCTCCTATTGATTTTTCCATCTACGACCAGTGTGTGGAGGCTCAGCATATAACCGCGGACACCTCCTCGTACATTCCGAAGGGAAAATGTACGTAAGATCACGTTCGATCATCAAGTGTGACGTTTTAACAGTCAAGCCATTTTTACCCAGTGGCAATGATAGTGCACCGTCAGAAAATATTAGGATCTCTCCTTGAGCAAATGATTTAAAAATTCAACTCGGATACTACACATGAGAAAGAAGCTTGCTTGGCTGGAGTTGGTCATTCTGAGGATGGTCCTGGATGCCAGTTCTGGTCGGTATCGGAGTCACTCGGCGTAATGTCATACGTAATAGCGAAAGGGCTGGACTGCCGCAGGTGTAGTCATTTGAGTAGTGGCTCTCTCAGGCAAAGGAGGCTTTTTAGATTTAAATGACTGTTTAATAAATGAAAGGAATGTGTCACTTATACCGCTGGCACCATGATCCGTCTTCGCCTGTATTTATGTTCAGTGTGCGAGTGAAAAATTAAAAAGTGAAGAAAATGTAGGAGAAATCTCGCCAGGATCACCAGAAGCTTATCTGAGGCAACATATGGCAGAGGCCTGGGTCGGTCTGCACGGGATGCCCCCCAGTACAGATAGATGCACGTGCCACAGGCAGTTTCGAAGGTATGCTTAGTCTGACTGCGTGTCTGTGGGCTGCTGGATCCTGCGGGGTCTGGCATGTGGCGAACATGTGGTCTTCACCCAGGGCAGAAGGTGGGATTTGAACCCCCATCCTCACATAATTGGGGAAACTAAAATCTGTCAGTGTATATTGCACAAAATACAAATTCAACGATGATACATGAAACTTTATTCATATATGCAATGTTTTTGTTTGTGTTTCCTGTTGCAATCATAAGAATGGTATTATAATGTTTTTTAGTCTTCAAACCTTTTTTTCAGTTTTAAATTTTCTGTGTGGGTGCCTGGGTGTATTTTGGGTCTAAAAATATTCAATTAGATGTATTTTTATATTCAGTATGGGTATATAACAGACTAGATTAAAATAGATTCTAAAATGCACTTGCCTGTTTTTAGCATAAAACTAAATTATAAGGATTTATTAAGTCTTATCGTCTTTATACAAAAATGTTATTCAAGGAAAATTTTTTTTTTTATAAACGTGTACTTTTACAATGACTACTAAATTTGCGTTCACTTTAGAATTGTGTCCGTTTAATATTAATGTAACCCACAACCACCTTTACAAATTTCAGTTGGCCAACACAAAAGATTACAGCAAGTCCAGTCAAACTTGTTTATCAAGTTCATGAAATATCTTGTATTAGAATTTACCTTGGAGAGTCTGCCTTCGTAAGAAGAGCATTGTAGGAATCTCTTAATACACAGGTCACTGAAAACATGATGTTCCCAGGTTTTCAAAACCGTAATCCAAGCATTCAGGCCTATTATTAAAGATGGGATGCATGGAATTATATATATATAAAAAATATATTAGGTTTATTTCTTCATTTTGTTGTTCATATAAGAAAATATCCACATGCAAGTCCTATGAAATAAAGAGAGTATAAACTTAAATTTTGCACATTTAATCTGAGCCCCTAAGGTGTGTTTTATCCAACATCTTGAGAAGGAGCGATGACAAGAAAACGTGCAGCAGCAACTGCATCAACTTCTCGAATAGACGCTGTATTATTACAGTCTACAATTGTTTGCATTTTGTAAGTTACGTCAGTTATGAAATATTTTTAGTTGACTGACAGGGGTGGTGATTCAGAAAACAACACATCCGTAGTTATGGTGCGTCTGCTGTGCCGATGTATATTTTGAGGAAAATTAGTTTTTCTCTGTGTCAGACTTATGTGGAGTGGAAACATGGGTATATAGTGTGGTGCCCACTCTTAAAGACCCAGTGTCTTTGCACAATGAAGCTTGTGTAATGTAACGCGTCTTGTTACAGGAGGGTGTCAGACGCCTCAGAAAGTGACCAGCAGCGCGCTGCTGAGGAATGTATTCTGATAATCAACATTTAGTGTTTCGATAGCACTCTTCGGGGGTGGGGGGCGGGCGAACACACCCAAAAACAATGAAAACTAGTCTGAACTTCCAGAATGTTTCAACAGACAAGTCGAAATTAAAGGTAACGTCTGTTGCAAAAAGCGAAGGCGTTCCACTGAAGGTATCTGCCTAATGTTATCTGAATGGCTGCATTCATGATTATAGTAGAGTCTCCATCTTGATGCGTATTTTTTTATTATTAGCAAGAAGTTTCATAATGTGACTGTTCCTCTTTTTTTTGCATTGCATTACATGAAACGTGTTGCAATTTTGATTTTAAACGGCCCAAAGGAGGACGGAAGAACACATCTATTCAGTGCCATTTCACAAGGACCCTCTGTATCCCGTCTACCCAATATCAGTTTTTTTGTCTAACAATGAACTGTTTTACCTAAATAATTTTGTAAACAAAATTCAGTTTTTTTATGTTTTATGTTTGTTCATGTGAAATCCCTCGGTAATTATCTTTGAGGTGTTCAGATCATTGCATTGTTGTCACGGAGGCCCATTCGCTGTCAAACGACTAAGGCTGCGTTTACTTTAAATTATATTAGAAGTTTTATGTTGGATCAGGTTGGTTTTTCCTTTCTAAAATATTTTAATGTATTTGCAGGAGACATGGGGCATATTTATACATATGGATATGAAAATATTTTTACTCAGTATGATTTTGATATGAACAGACCATGTATTTCATATTGTTCCTTAGGTGAACAGTGGTTTTGCAAATTTGTTTCCTTTCTGTGTAACAGTAATATTTGTCTTTTTTGTACAAGTTTCATAATCTTTTTCCCGAATGATATTGATTCCAATGTTGCATGCAGTGTGCAGCATTTAGTGGTTAGATTTTAGCAGTGTAGACCTAGCTGTCAAGCAGAAAAACACTTGTATATGCAATTGCACATGTACTAAGAGAGCATGTTTGCACTATTGTCATCTTAGAAAGGAAAAAAGAATCTGGTGTATGAGTAAGACTCTTTTTGATGTCTGGTGTTTCCTGAGGTTATGGGAAAGTCAAGTGGTTTGGCAGACTTTCAGCTGTGTGTCTGCCAAACCCTGCACGCCAAAGTGTGCCTCTGGCATGCAGACTCTGCAGCGACTCTGCCAAGAAACAAAAAGGAAGGAAAAGGAGGTGATTTCACTTTTTGGGACCCAGCCATGGTGAAATCCAGGCCAGCTTCTGGCGTTACATCATACTCGTGCCAAACATACCAGTCTGCCACAAGTTTAAAGCCTGCACTGTTTATGTGTGTGTGTGTGTGTGTGTGTGTGAGAGAGTGAGTGTGTGTGTGTGTGTGTGTGTCGTTTGAGACCTGTTCTGTTTGTATGTCTTTCCTTTCTGCCCCAGGCTAGATGTAGCCTGACTGAGAGACGCAGCTGCATTCCATGATAAACTTGCAGGGTCACCCTGATGTGTCCGTCAATCCCGCCTGTGAGGACTCCATTTTATGCTGTTTTATAAAACATTTTAGTGTTCCTACATGTGTAATATATGTATGCATATAATGGGATATGGTTATCCGTCGTTTTTAGCCGTGGTTGTAAAAAGATTCCATCACCAAGTCAGATCTTGCTGTCTCTGTGAGCTCTTTTTATTTTCCACTCCATTTTCAAAGCTTGCAACCAGAAAAGGGGGGATTTTTTTCTAAAAACACATTGTCTACACATGCCGTCTTAATTGACTTGTACAAACCAGAGCAGATTCTGGGTCTCAGAGGGTTGAAGTCCTGCATGAGTGGGATGATCTGAGAAAATGGATGACAGCAAGAGTCTGGAGATGGAAGTAAGTATTGACAAATCACTAGAAGAACATGGGTCAGAACTCAATTTTAAAACATAGAAGATGACTAGGAGCTCTTCTAAGTCATCACCTAGATCAGTGTTCTGTGTAAAGGGTTTGCAGAAACATCTTCAAGAAGTTTGGAGAATTTGACTGGTGGCTGTGAAGAGGTGAGTGGTTTTGAAGATGAAGGGATTTCGATCAAGTTCAGACATGAGTGGATTTTGATTATAGTATATCAGTCTCTTTGCATGGTAGCATTTCTTTTAGAACCCAGAATTGTTCTGAGAGATCCGTAGGGGATCTGAAGGGGAAATGCTCACTACCTCACTTGTACCACTGCTTCCACCTTATGAGTTGTTGTACTCAAACATGGATTTGTGCTCAGTATTAAGGGGTTGGTAAAATATTTATACAAGGCGTTTGAGAGGCTAATTAGTCCTTGGGTAGGTCTTGTGCATTACAGTGGTAAGCTGTCTTTTCTAGCGATATTTTGAGGAACATGAGTAAACTCTGCAGTGTTTGTTTCTGCACATGAAAACAGCTTCTGAATTTACAGATCTCCACCGCTGTTTGCACACTGCTAGTGTTATGATGGAGAACAATCAGTGACTAGCACTGTTGCTGCGAGGATCCTGCGAGGTTCCTGCGAGGTTCCTGCGTACTGCGGTGATGCATTCCTTACTGATTAAGGATCTCCCTTGGCAGCCTGTTATCTTGGCTTTCTGATGGCGATTGCAGAGCAGCCAACAGAAACCAGCAAAAGCTAAATGAGTAGCTTATAAAAATAGCATGTGTCATTTGGAAATTCAGAACTGTTACTTGATTAAACAGAAGAGCCTGCAACCAGGCTGAAAAACACTGATCCGAGTTCACAGAGCCAGCAGCGGCACCAAAGACTAGGGAATTATAATTCAGTAACAAGGAAGTGATTTACAATCTCCCATAGTGGATATATGATGCCATTTAAGTTCTCTTCTCCAAAAAGATGTAAAAAATCAATGTTATATTGTTACCCAGATTAACTTATGAAACGTTTGTTTTTTAAATTTATTTTATGTTGTGATTTCTTCACTTTAGTTCAGACTAGCTGCATCTACTTTGAACATCAGCCTGCGCAGGCTGGGGATCTTGACGCACAACAAGATGTGTGTTATTTTCCAAAATGGTTGCACACATCCTGACTTGGCTTGTGGGGCCAGAGACTGTGCAAGACGGGACAAGAAAGCAGGGGCCGCGTGTCTCCGCTTATCTCCATGGAATTAGACCCTCCGTGTTTTCCTTATCACCATGAACTGTTTGTTAAGGCCTTGAAATGTGCCTGTGGTGCCCTCCCCCTCGACGGCGATGAAGCATTAACCATTAGCTCTCATCTCCCATTATCCTCATTTGTTGCTGTTCTCATCGTTTCCTCATTGTTCGCTCTTCCCTTCATCTTTCCTTTCTACCTTTAGAATTTTGAAAGGAAAACTAGCAATTTTGGTTCCAAACTCGGTTAATCTGTTGAATGAAGAGACACCCTGAATGCTTGCATTTCTCTTCTATGTGGCTGTTTTCTAATTCCATGATCAGTGTAAGTTTTTTTTTTTTTTTTTTGTATGTTCTTGTATTTGACTGTGGATATTTAGTTTTAACTGCCAAGCAAAGTCTCGATTGCTTGAACCTTGAAAAAACCTCAGCATTGATATTTGCCACTTTAGTATCTGCAAGAAAACCCAGGTTTACACTCTGCAGAGTTTACCTCATTTTCTTATGTCATCTAAATCTTTCACCATCCAGTGTTATTTATATTCACGCTCCATGAAGGCTGCTCAGTGCTTATTTATATTATCTGCTCAATATTAAGCCAGATCATCTCATCCTGCTACTGTGTTACTAAAACAATTCATTTATTTGTATTTTAAATACTAACAATTTATCATACCTTTAAACACTGGCGTCCTTAGGTACGATTACTCGTGTATTTTAAGCCTGGCTCTGAGTATTTTTCCCCCGATGCTAGACTTTCTTCAAAAACCCCCCTGCCTTTAAACACGGCAAAGACACAGACATCTTCAGCAGTGTCAACGTAGCCCAACACGTCTTACGAGTTACACAAAAATGACCAAACAATTTGCTCACCGCACTCTGCAATGAGCAAAGCATTATCTGTGCAGAACACCCCAGTCCTCGTTATTCCGTCGTCTTCTGTTACGCCGCGAGACGGCTGTGCCGTGTCAAACCAGAGAAAATGGCGTGTGCACTAATGCCACGACGATGGCGAGCTCGCAATGACCGGCTTGCTGTGCCAAATGAATTTTCCATTTAAATATCAACATGGTGGTCTTTTAAAAATAATTTCTTTAAAACCCCATTTGCCCAATTCATTTTCTGACCTGCCCCCCTGCCTTTGTCTCCAGCAGGCCCTGAGGGGTCCAAAGCTCGTCGGCTGCATGGTGACCTCATCGCTGTAGACGGCATCTCACTGGGCTTTGCTTTCGGATGGAGCTAAGCGCCTGACAACCTGCGACTTTCCTGAAAACTCCACCTTCGCCGCTCTGGGTGCTTTGCCTGCAGCTCTTCAGGACTGGGACAGATTCCCGGAGTTCAAAACTGGGACGTTTTTTTAGCCACTTTTCCCTCCCGGGGACTCGGTGTCCAGCTCTTAACATTCCAGCTTGAGACTTTTCTTTTCTCTCAGGTTGAAAAAATACTGCGAGGATCTAACTCTTCTCCCCCTGGAGAATTTCAGCCTGTCTCCCCGTTGTAGCGTACAGGTAGGAGCCCCCCTCCTTTGTGTACCTGTGCCCCTCAGCTCTGACGCAGGCGGCCAGGGCCGTGCCGGGCAGTATTCTCCGGAGATGAAGCTGCAGGCCGTGATGGAGAACCTGCACAGGCAGCAGAGGGCGAAGCTGCTCCTGGAGCAGCAGCAGCAGCAAGCCGGCCAGGCACGGTGCCCCCCCCAGGTCCCCTTGCTGGGCGGCGTCGGCGTGGGGAGCCCCGCCCCCGAACCAGAGCCAGCCGAGACGGTGGCGCTAGCGGCAATGAGGGCGGCCGCCGCCGGCCTGCAGAGGGCGCCGGAGAGCCCCATGTCGGAGCACAGCAGCGCAGGGGACGAGGAGGAAGACGAGGAGGAGGAGGAGGAGGAGGAGAGAGAGGGCCATTACAAGGACATGATGGGCTCTGATGAAGAGGAGCACATGTGAGTACAGAGGCGATGACAAGTGTCACCCTGATCGTCCCGTATTTGTGATTAAAGTCCCCATTTGTTGCAGTTTGCTACACTCAGACTGCATGTTGGTGGCTTTAATAAAACAAAATTCACACACATCTGACTAGTTAATCTGCTATATATATAATGAGATGAAATCTTGAGTACATGATGTACAGTGGAGCTCTGCGACTGCATTGAGCTTCAGCCATCTTGTTGCACTGCCGTTACCCACACTGCAGTTATAGCACATACATTCTGAAAGCATGACAACTGCATCATATGTTTATATAGACGTCTACTGCTGATCCTTAATGTGACTGATGCAGTTCAGGTTCCGGCTTTATGCTCTTTCAGTGCCGTATCGATAATACTGGCTCTTCTCGCCTTGTTGGGTGAGCCAGGTGTCTCTGTGGTGCTGAGTGTCACACCGCTGTCTGTCTGTCTGTCTGTCTGTCTGTCTGTCTGTCTGTCTGTCTGTCTGTCTGTCTGTCTGTCTGTCTGTCTGTC
>JAODUD010000033.1:884684-895940 GCA_026784285.1 Stomatorhinus walkeri
CACGGCACACAGCGTTGCTCGGTGATTGGCCCTGCCCCTCTCACGGCACACAGCGTTGCTCGGTGATTGGCCCTGCCCCTCTCACGGCACACAGCGTTGCTCGGTGATTGGCCCTGCCTCTCTCACGGCACACAGCGTTGCTCTGTGATTGGCCCTGCCCCTCACTTAGCAGGAGGTTGTCTGCCTGCTCTGACAGGGAACTGAATTTTTTTTTATCTGCCCTCCCTACAGCTGCGCTAATGGTGGGGGCTATTACCACTATTCCTATGCTGTGGTGCGAGGCTGTGACCGCATCGTTCCCGTAGACATTTACGTTCCAGGTGCTTACCAGCTCTGTTTTTATCCAATGCTTTTCAATGAAACTCTGTACCAAAAAAAGAAAAGACCAGCTGTGATTTAAAATGGCCTGCAGCTGTTACACAGCTTCCTGTATTTTTATCAACAAAAAGCTGTTCTCTTAAGAGTATAAAACCCTTATTCCCCATAAGCAGGCCTAAATAAACCAAACTTTCTTTGTTACTTGCTCATTTCATTTAGTTCCATGTATAAGAAATGTATTATCCATTTACTGAAAGGCAGGGGATAAAAAGCTATTTCTTTTAAAAAGGTTACTTTGTTTCGTCTCCGCCTAGGCTGCCCCCCCACGGCGGAAGCTCTGCTCTACGGCACTCTGCAGCTGCAGAAGAAGATAAAGCGTGAGAAGAGGCTGAGGATTTGGTATCGCAAGTAAAGCCACCATCTGCTTTTCTTGCTTAAAACACCTGTTCCTGGTTTGTAGTTTTCCTGTAAATCTGGCCGACAGGTGACTTTCTTTGTAGAGGTGCTGCCTTTACCTGTAATGGTAATAAATTAATCTTGTACATTGTGTCCTCGTTTTGTCACTCCCGCAAATTGACACCACTTATGCTGTCAGCATGGGAAGAACTTACTAGGGGGTTTTCTTCAGAAAAACTAATCCAAAAGGCATGGCAACTACAGAAGTGTTTCTGAAACCAGCACTTCAGAACCCCCAGACAACCTACGTCTTTGCGACAAAACGTGGACTGTCTGGGACAAGGAACTGGGAGGGAGCAAAAACGTGGACCATCTGGGGCAGGGTGCAGCAAATTAGGGCTGTAGCTAAACTCTGCAGGGTGGTAGGTCTCCCGGAGCAGGGTGCCCAATCCTGCAGAGTTTAGGTGCAGCAAATTAGGGCTGTAGCTAAACTCTGCAGGGTGGTAGGTCTCCCGGGGCAGGGTGGGGCAGCCGTGGGCGGCGGGTCCCTGGGAACTGGGCTGGGAAGCCCCGAAGTCCTGGATTGAAAGAAGACCTTCAGCACCCGCAGGATGACAATGAGTAGGTGAACCGGACAGTCTTGCAAAACAAAATTAATTTTATATCCTCATTCGGCACTTTTGCCATTTCTCACACTTTCCCAAGTTATTTACATGTTTCTGGAATTATGTTTTGTTGGAAAATTTTGAAATATGAATCATATTTTGTTTGTTATATTCAAAGTGATAAATGTGATATGTGCCACAGTGGCTTCTGACTTGCTAAACTATCCCACTGAAATGTCAGATGTTTGAAGTTGATCCAGAAACCACTTTGCAAATAATTTATTGGGTGAGAGAATGTAACAAATTATACAGCTTTAATTAATACACAGTACGTGATTTAAAAATTATTTTAACAACATGATTTTGTATTTTAATGCCAAAGGAGACTTTTTTTGTCTTTGTATGACTCCATATATTAGTGTTCATCAAGAAATCTTTTCATTAAAGACTGTGGTAAAAAGGAAATGCAGGGAGCAGGTGAATTTGCTGAGGATGGTGGCAGCTGCCACATCAGTCTTTGAGGACCGTCGGAGTGATCATCTTGTGGAAGTCATAGTATTTACACTCGGCTGGAGGGACGATATCCAGCAGTGTGGTGCTGATCTTCTCTCGCTTGAAGCCTGCCTCGATCAGGTGAGGCACCTGGGTCTCCTGAAAGCAGAGGAGCACAGAGCTCTTGTTGGCCTTACAGAGTGCGCTAAGATGTGTGGCACATGGGCTGGTTGCTTAGTGACGCACCTGGAACATGGTGTCGATGTTGCTGTATTTACTCTTCAGCAGCTCCCCCCAGGATGTCAGGTTGCAGTACGTGAGGACCCCCCCAGGCTTCAGCAGTCTGTAGGCATGCGACTAAAAAGACAGTCGTCTTTGGTCAGGCAAAAATTCACAATCACTTAGATCTTGCTATGGTAGCCAGTGACAAAAAGTGTCACATTGCAAGCAGACTTTCTATTCTATTTGAGCTTCTTAGAAGACGAGTGGTTTAGGAAACGCATTTATTAACAAACAGTTAAGAAGTGATCTTGGAGTTTCTTGAAATGCAAAGGTGATCCTGAATTGCCTGGAATGACAATGAGCGGATCCTCTAATGGAGCCCCAGCTCCCTGGAGTCTGAAGAGCGGCAGAGATCCCCACGGAGCCCAAGCAGCTGCAGCGTGAAGCTTGCCTCTTTCATTGTCGACTTCCCTTTGGGATTACTGGGTGTTTCACTGCGCTGTCCTGACATAGTTACTGTGTCCCACCCCTCAGGGTGTTATGGTGTAGAAAGCCTTCATTGTAAATTACAGAAGCAAACATTTAACTTCCTGAGAGACGTTTTCCTTTCTTGTAGCAAATCACGAAGCAGACGATGCCAAAAAAGGAATTTGATGAGCTTTGAGCTGCTACAAATATACAAGCTTAATGTCATTACCTACAGCATATTATATTAAATATTACTCAGAAGTATTGTTGTCTTATTAAGTGTAAAGTCTGCAGGGTGTTTAATGGATACTGTGTTTGCATAATGGTGTTCTTCAAAGACCAACTTATTTACATTAGACTAGGGGTATTTCTTACAAATTACAGTTCAACTACAGAGGGCATGTCTACTAAAAATGCTAATATCCCTAAATGCTTGGAGGAATATTTAAAACACGTTTATCTTTTTATTTCATTATTTCTGCCTGCAGGTGCCACTTCATGCAAGCAACCTGATTAGATTCATAAAAGTGTTTAAAAAACAAAACTTAAAATTCCGGAAATCAGTTGTTACATTATTACACATGGGACTGAAAGTCACATTGTTTCATTATGATACTACCAGAAGGCAAGTTTGCGTCACTGCTTAGCATGCAGGTGAGGACAGTCTTTGAAGATGAAGGTCGCTCCACCTCGGAATGCCACAGTATTAAAGTGGGCACTTAACTTGGAATGCTACAGCTAAATATCCAACTCTATTAATGGGTAAACTTCAAAAACTCAGTCTACGTAGTATCATCAAAGCAGCTAAATAATGATTATAATAACGATGCTGTCTGAATTATCCATGTTTAATGACTTACCTTGATGAAGCTGAATTGGTGAGTGTGCCAGGTTTCTTCAGATAGTGGATAGGTATCATACAGAATGCCTGCATTTAAGCAGGTAGGAAATTATTAGTTTATCTAATAATAGCAGAACGTTAATATGGTAAAGCTCTGATATGAATGTTTGATTTTCCTGCAAATTGTTAGTAAAATAGAGGCATAAACGTCTTACCATCAAAGTGCCCATCAGGCAGTGTGGGGACCACGTCCTCCCAGAGACCCCTCAGGGGAACAATCTAAACATCCAGAAAATAAATCCATCCATCCATCTTCCCACAGGCCATGTACCCACACATACAGTGGCAATTTATCTTATTTAATAGGGACAATGGACAGTTAGTAACTGTCCCACAGTTAGCTAGAGCAGGTAATACTACAACAGGTTAATTTTACAAAAGTTAGAATTGCAGTGTCCAACACGTAATACAACACATCAACATCAGACAGAACAACATGTAAAAGGGCACTCTGCTTAACTTTAATGGTCACACGACTGTCTTGATTTTAGCCATAGTTTCAGTTGTAATTTAAAATGGGTAAAACGTGAAGTTGACACTGTTGGGGATAGAGTTCCAAACATTTGCAGGTCTAATGTAGAGAGACCCATTTGCCTGACTTTGCTAACGGTATGATTCTGGAGTACCAGGGAAACACACATGACGAGCGGATGGTATGCAAACTACACGGCAGGAGTGGGATTTAACTCCGGGAAGTGAGGTGACAGTGTGAGCCACCTTTGCACCTGCAAAATAAATGAGATATTCTACAGAGTAACATCTGCTGGTGGTCACGTCGTGGTGCAACCCTAACCACGTTCACCTTGTGTGGCTGCTCCTTCGCCCATTGCTGCAGTCTCTGGAAAACACCATCATTGCACTCTATGATCCAGTGTTCCTCGATGGGGAAGGACTCTATTTTAGTGGCAGCGATGGCCATGCCGAAACCGATCTCAAGGACCCTGCCACCTGGGTGACGAGATAAAATCAGCATCCTCTGCATTCCATTGTTTCTGAAATAGTAACTCCATATAGTAACTCCATATACTTTTCATTGGATGCATTGGCACATTTTGCTTTCCCACATCCTGAAATTGTTCATTCACAATAATATCTAAACAGAACTAAGAGATCTGTAAAGCATTTATGACTGATTTATGAGTGTAATACCAGTGGGGAAGGAACAGGGTGTAGCATTTGATTAACTAGAGCAAGGAATACCACAGAGTAGCCTTACAGTGAGGTGTAAATATAGACTGAGCTGGGAGAAGGAGTGCCCTGCCCATAACTGTCTGCCGCAGTCAATCTTACTGCGGAACTTTTTACCCGAGGTCACTAAATGCTCTAAACCTACTTCAGAGACTTCAGTATTAGGATTAACGTATTACCCTATAGATACTGCCATTTCAAATGCGTCTTTAAAAACAGATATTGTACGACCATGTTGTAACTAATAATTAATGCTCAGTAGTAATAGTACTTATCTAACGGTATGCAGTCTTTAAATTCAAACGACCTGTTATCTATACATTTGTTGAACTATAGACTGGGGGATCAAATATCATATAGATTACCTATAATCCGAAATAACCCCACCCCCGCCTGTTAACTTTCAGCGCTGCCCAAATTATTCACTGCTACTCTGAGCACATTTGTTGATCTATCCAGTAATTCACTTAAACCAATGTGGGGTTTAAACTGTACTGACGTTGGAATAAGACATATTTCATCCTAATTTTAAAACAGTTACGGAAGTCAACCAGACGCTAGCAGATTTCACACCTCTTTATTACAAAGCCAAATGACCCTGTTTCATTTGTTGCTTACTACTACAACTTGCCGTGTTTCAAATTACTGCTGAGCTCATTTCTTTGCCGTATGCATCTTTGTTCTTTAACACGTGCAGTACAGATTCGGCAAAGGCTTTAAAGTATGACAGACAGATAAAGGAAAAATATTGCGAGGGTCAGTTTCAATTATTTATCAGCATGTAATTTAACTGTGTGCAATCTGTACGAGTACCTTTGGAAGCGGCCACAGTGGCCAGGTCGTGCATGTACGGAGTCTCCCAGCGCTCCATCACTGGTTTGCCCATAATCTCGAGGTGAGTGTCCGTCTCATTGTAGTCAGCATTCGCTTCTGTCCAAACCGGCTTGCAGTTCTCTCCCTTGGAAAATATGGGCTGTGCTGTAGCCATTGTTAAACCCACCGAAAATAAACGAATCTGCTTCGAAAAGGCCAAAGCAAAAAGATAGGGAGACGAATGAAAGGAAACGCGTTTGCAGGTCGGAGCACCGAAAGAAGGACCGTTCAAAGGCCGCAACAATTTATAAGTGAGCAGAAGTGCTGATCTTGCAAGAACCTTTACTAAAGTAAATAAGGTATGCTTCAACCAATTGATAATTCTTCTTAGTTAAGAGAGAACGCGTGACGGCAACAGTTCGTCGCACACGTGTTTTTTTCACATGTCGCTTAGCTCCACCTCCCGATTCCAAAAGTTGTGGTAGAGTAAGGGCCACGCGGGTATAGGGAATGCTGCCACTTACAACGAAAAACTGCTAAATGTGCATTTAACATACATCACAGTTAATGCTATTATAATGCCGTTGAAATATTAATATTTTTAGAAGTACTTGCGACCGATTAACGCCAGGTCAACATTTTGAAACGAACGGACGTGCACTTTAAGACCAAGCAAGTTTTCTTATCGTACTTGAGTCAATAACTAAGTTACAAAGCCTGTCACATAGAGAAATGATAACTTTAGCGGTAAAGTTTCAAAGACACAAGCAGTATGTGTATGTGATTCCAGCTTGGTTTCTCATGCAAAAGAATATTATTATATTATATTATATTATATTATATTATATTATATTAATTACTATCCCAACAGTAGGCTACAAAGCACATAATCATGCAGCACATAATTCGTATCCTCTCGGCTCCGACTTCAAAAGTTTCCATTAATAATGTGTGAGTTTCCAAAGAGCCCCATAAGAGGACGCTGTTTATACTGCTATAATTTGGTATTCAGACACTGCCGACATTCACCAATCCGCCAGATTATGGGCATAAACCTGTTTAGCATAGTGACACTGGCTGAAATAGAATTTCAGTGAAAAAATGGATAAGGAGGTAATAAGAGCGTTAATAAAGAATTTCAAGACACGTAAAACATTTATTTTGGCGGGAATATATCAATAAATGAGTAAACAAAACTGTACAGCCAGCCGGATGTCAATGACTAGTTCAGCATATATGAGAACTAGAGAATTGTGACTTAAACTTCTATTGTTCAATGAATCATTAAATAATAATAGTTGTTTTTATATTAGACATAAATGAATATATTTTCTCAATTCCCCCAGTTAAATAAAATTCAGAAACCCTGTATTTATGAGTTGGTTTGCCATTGCTGAGTTTCTGATGAGGGTCTGAAAAGTCATGGTTACCTCCTTAAGAGTGTAATTAAACAGTGTCCCATATTAGGCATATTATTTAGCTATAATGTCTTTTTAAATAATATATGAAAAGCAGTTTTCTGGACTCAGATGGCTGTTTTTGAACCAGAACACTTTGAAACAAAACACATTGTCTTTATTAATCCATTTTTACATCGCAAAATTAAGAAAACAAATGCTTTTGTATTACTGACTGTGTGGGTGTTTTTAATCTATGTTTTATGTTCTCCTGAGCCGTTAAGTCACCTTTATTCTGAATCATCCTGTGCCATGAAGCTGATTAGATAATCTGCTATTTTCCTCTGAAAAGGGAACTTGGTCATACACTTGGAAATGGTTGAGCAGAGCTTGTTTGTGGATGAATGACTACTATGTATAGTGCTCAGTTCACCTGTTCAAACAGAATTACCAGCGTTATAGCAGGTGACTCAAGCCATTTAAGGAGCTGTGTTGGATTCTGAAATAAGATTCCGGAAAGTAGTCTGACTTGATCGCACTGGCTGAAGAAGTATGAAGATGTTCAAGTATTACATCACATAGTTGTTGTTTTAACAGAACCCCCTCCAATCTGCAGAAAAAGACATTATAAGGCACCAGTGTTTGAGTTGATGTAATACTTCTTTTAGGGCTGGGGGCAAAAATCAGCTGCTTTGAACTGCTCATCTATTAGACAGTTGTTGTGGAAAAAAACCGTGAAAATCATTTGTATGTCATAAATTTGATCTATCAATTGCAACTGTATGTCGAAATAGAAATGAAATAGAGTACTGTGCAATGACAGTAACAATTTTTTAAGCGTCCCAATTTTGAAATAAGCGTATGTCACATCCTGTTCCCTTTCTACGAATAGAATACTTCTCTCGTATTGTATACGTACCCATTAAATGCCCTATGTATTGAACGAAACACATGTGACAGATGAAACTCTCTAAAACGTTTTTGAGAACAGTTGTCTGGAGCAATGTCAAATACGAGTGTAACATGCGATATGCAAGAAACGGCCATTGAAATGTCGATTTCCAAATAACAATATGGTGGTTAAATGTGTCCAAAGTCTCCAAAAATACATCTTGTTTTTTCATTATAATACCGAAATTGTTTACATGGTTTGAAGACAGATTGTACCTGACCAATACCAGCAGAATGTATTTTAGATTCGATATTAAACACACTGCCACCCCATAGTGGAGTTCACATAGTAAGCGAGAAATAGGCGCTGCTGTCCCTTAAAATGCTAATACTTCGTGTAAAACGAACGAGGGGGATCAAGAAGTAAAATAAAATGATGCACAAATCCGACAAACGAAAGTAGCGACTTATTCAGCGGTAAGTGAAACTACAATTCCCATGAAGCACCTCCGGCACGTTCGCATAATTTATTTATATATCTAACTTCTGCCCCCTGCAGAGGGGACCCCGTGGCAATCGCGTCGCTGTTGCGCAGATTCAGTTTGAACCTGGAGCGGAGTGACCTTCCCGGTGTAGTTAGAGAGAGTTAACACTTCGCTAGAGCGGACCGGTGGTCGTGTCACTTTCAGTTGCACCGCCAAGCAGAAATGAACAACAATTTAGCCGGAGATGAGATCGGGTAAGGTGAAGGAGCGCACTCCGGAGTGTGGGCTTTAATCGTGCTTGTGAAGGCGTGTAGGTGAAGCAGGCGTATTGTGAAGGTGCACGTTTGCGATTGTGTGTGTAGCTGCCTTTATAGCCGTATGCATGTGTGCTTTGACAGCTCGTCTAACACTGATGCTGTTAGCTCTCTGCTAACTAACTAGCAGCCGGCCTGCGCAGGGACCTCACAGTTTCCTGGGACGAGGGATCCTGTAGGTGGCGAGGAAGGTTAAAAAAAACACCACCGAAAACGACCGATTCTGTCGGGTCTGCTGTCTAAAGGTTGTCTACCACATGAAGCCCAATGGAAAGTTTTCGTTTTCGGTTTTGATATATTTCTTTTTCTACAGAACTTGTTTTCTTTTTCTGTGTATCCCCCAATGTCAAAGTAGCGATGCGAAGCCCGTCGTGTTAACTTAGGCACTCTCGGGCGTTGATCGGTGCAGCTAGCGCCGCCGAAGTGCTAATGTTCCCCCGCAGAAGATCAAATGCGAGGAGCTACAACATCACCCCCGGGGGCTGAGCAGACGTGCCGGCTTGCCTGCGACTTTTTGTCGCTGTTGTCACCTCTGTCATTGTTCCCCGCATTCACGATCTGACTTGGCGGTGTTTGTTTCGTTTCGACTCCAGTCAACCTTGAGTCTTTAGTCCGCCAAACCTCCGAGAAAATGTCCCCATCCCGGTGATGGTTGACGTTACTGTGGCCGGCCGCCGGCTTTCCGCTAAAGGGTAATAAGTCGAACTAGTTTAAGTTTGTTGGCGGGACCGTAGTCACGGTAATGTCGGCTTTTAGCTGCCAGATAATTCAGGTGACAGCGCTTCAGGCGACTGCAGGTCGGCAGCCTTTCGCCGCGTCCCCGTCCAGCGGACTAGTTATTAATCCCCTTATTAGTTATTATTATTATTATTAGTTATTAAAAGCCACACAGCCTAATTGGAATAGCGGACTTTCTTGGTCTTAAACTGTGTTTTTTAACCGAGCTATCTAAGATGAGCAGGCTGATGCTGGCGGCGCTGACGTTGGCTGTGCAGAGTATCGGCAGGCAGGCGGCCGGCGAGCGATAAATCGAGCACTTAAAATCCACCTCTTGTGGGGGGGGGGAATAAACATTTACACGAGCCAAACAATGAAATACTTTTCATGGTTTTATACACTTTGCATACGTAATTAGTTAATACTGGACACGTGGCAAAATGTCTTAATAGGACTTCTGTTGCGCCAAAGACGGGATGTCTTTGTACGAGGATACTGAACAGCTAAACACTTTTTGCTCAGCATACATGTTTTTAATGCTGTTAGATCTTTTCCTGTCGGGGAATTAAAACCGAAATGTAGTAGTTAAATGTATAGTTAAGTGCATGGTTTTTGTCTTTAGCTGTAAAGCCGCTTCGGTTTACTTTCAGTTTTAACCGTTTAGGTTGTAGTAGCAGTATATTCATCTTTCAACCTACAGATACATGCTGGAGATAAGCTTATACAAAACAGTAAACCACTAGTGTCTTTAGTTACCGGAAATGCCGCACTAGGACTAAAGAAAAAAATGAAATCAAGGTTTTAATAGCAGAAAAGCAGCACAAGTTTGTTCGCAAGACCAGGATGGGAAACTAATCATAAACCGCCCCCTAGGCTTTTGATAATCACCGATTCTAGACATGACATTGGTAAAGCATATAATGGAAAACTAGAATTATGTAAATGTTGCAAAGAATTTGGTGATTTTCAGCTGTTCGACACTTAGGACAAATTCACTGCAGAAGAATACAGTAGCATCATAATATAATTTAATGTAACTCTCTCACTGAAGGACATACTGCGCAGGTATTGATGTCTACCAAATTGATAATTTCATTGCAAGAAACTGAGGATACATTGCATTGAATTGTCATGCAGTAATTTTGATTTAGGTGGGTTTTGCTTTTTAATTGTGTGCTTCTCAGGGGTAGAATCAGACGTAATAAAATTACCTTAAGGTTAGTCCAAGAGGTTTTGGCTAGATAAATTGCTATGACCCCCCACCTAAACTTAATGCTGTCATTTTTCAGGTATGTCCTTACCCACTCCTAAATGTCATGTGATATAATAGTAAGGTCTTCTTACTATGGAACATGTCAGCAAGGTGAAAATGCTTCACTCTGTGCTGATTATTTTTGTTTTTTAGGAAGCTCTTTGTGGGTGGATTGGACTGGAGTACCACACAGGGTAAGTTCACCATTTACATTTACATTTGTCACCTCAAATCATCAAACTTTTACCATCAGTGGGTCTTTGGGAGTCAAATGAACAACATGTGTTGGGTTCATCTAGAACAATCTGTACCTAGCAAGAAGATGACTATTAGCATAGAGATCTGCTTTAGCTGCTAATGAAACTCCCCAAAAAAAATCTTTTGAGCTTTTGTTGCACATTTCTCCAGCTGCCGTGGTAGGTCATGGGTTTTTTTTATTCTACACATTTGACAGTTTTTACTCCTGTTTGCCTTTGCACATGTCCTTTGCTCATCTTACTATTTGGCAAAATTAGGGTTTTTAAGAAGGTACAGATGCATCTTTGTTTTACAGTGATCGCTCCACACATCGACTTTGTTTTACAGTGATCGCTCCACATATCGACTTTATTTTACAGTGATCGCTCCACACATCGGCTTTGTTTTACAGTGATCTCTCCACACATCGACTTTGTTTTACAGTGATCGCTCCACACATCGACTTTGTTTTACAGTGATCGTTCCACACATCGACTTTGTTTTACAGTGATCGCTCCACACATCGACTTTGTTTCCTTGTCTTGGTAACCAGTTACCTT
>JAODUD010000033.1:911325-930062 GCA_026784285.1 Stomatorhinus walkeri
AGGTCCTGCGTGATGTGAACACCGAGGTATCGGAAGGTGTCCACTCTCTCCACAGAGTTCTTGTTGATGACGGGGGTTCTTGTTACAGGGGGTTCTTGTTATTATTACCTTTGTACATTAAATGAACTGTTAATTGTGCGCTACATCATAATGAACTGTTTAAAGTACAATGTACTTGACGTGTCTTATTTAGTTTTAATGTTTTTAACTCATTTACGTATTCCGATGCACACTGAATGTACAGAGTGTAATTAGTAATAATTATATATGCAGATACATAATCTGAAAATCGAAGGGGTGCACATTGTCCCCCACACTCTACTGGTCGAGGCACACTTCACTAAATGTCTGTCTCATGTTTATACCTGTTATAACACCTATTACACCCTATGTGCTATGAATGGACACTCAGGGCACCTGACTGTAAGTGAATGTGAAGTGAACAGGGCAGCACTGAAAGATTAATATTCACCCGTATAGAGGATCTGGAAACGCCAGATTCGGCTTTTAGTATTAATGTTGAATCAATATATCGTTACAGCCTAATTTCGTGGCTATTACCAATACTGATCACGAATAGTTAAAAAAATACAATTTTCGGGACTTTCGGAGGTAAGTGAAGAAGATGGATATATGGCTACTGTCTTTTAACTGGATTTGTCGGTGAACTTACCATGAAGATTCATACTGCCACCTACTGTGCTGAAGTGTATATTTGAAAAATAAATTTAACATCTGGTCTTTACCTTGTTTTTTATGGGGAATTATTGGGGACCAGTTATATCATTATATGTTTATTTTTGAAAGTCAGGCGATGCTGTGCAGTTGAAAAGACTTGATGCTAGCATTTACAAGAAGTACATTTATTTAACCTATACTTGTAAAATAAATCTTCATTATATGTGAGAAAATGTTGCCCGGGGCTACACCAGGTATACTGTGTTGTATTGGCTTCTTGGTTCCAGTAACCTACGCAGTCCAAATTCCCTCACAAGTGGACTCTGGACATAAGTCTTTCTCGAGCTTTTTCTCAAATGTACTCCTTAAATTTAAATTTACAATTTAACATTTAGTATATTTGTTAGTTTGACTCATCTCTCAGTCTTATTTCCCATGCTCATTTTCTCCTATCTTAAAACTCCTGCGGCTGGTTAGGACTAATTTAATCAAATTAATTTAAACATGAAAATAACCATTACCAGAGGGCTGTCAGGAGTTCTTGCTTAGCCGGATAACTTGTTGGATTTAAGGTACCTTAGTTTAAATGAACTTCATCTTATTTACTTACATTTTTCACAGACTACCTTAAATTGGACAAGCTGTCCCGCTAAGCAAGAAATCCTGTCCTCAGAACCAATGTATCTTGACATCTTGACAACTAATTTTACAATGTGCTTTTATAGCGGGTGATAACATTCTTTTTCAAACATTTTTTTCGTGAGCCTCCAATTATCCGTTGAATTAATCGTTCGGCGTATGTTCGGCAGCATAAAAATAATTATTTTCTTTTACACAGACGAGGGGCATACACATTCATTACTGCCATATGTGGAACCCGGAAGTAAATCTCAAACGCTCCCTCCACGTAATAATCCCGCGATATTACCGAGGGTGAAAACGAGATCTGCCTTTTCCGGCAAGAGCCTAGCAAGATGGTGAGTGAAATGCCTTTTAGCTGAGTGCAAGCAGTTACAATCCCTTGCCATCGTGCCAGTTTGGCTTACATTTCGTCAGTTTAAACATAATACATGAATGTCAAGAATATTAGTTAAAGGCATATTTTTGTTTGCTATAATTATTTCATTAATTTGCAGTTAAATTAAGGGTTGCAAATATCACGTTTGCCAACTGGTTAGAAAATTTTATATATCGCTAGATATAAATTAACGTGTAATTAAAAAAAATCTGATTGAAAATGATTCTTTGTTTTGGAAATGTGGCTTTTCGGTACACGTCAACATTAACGTGCATAGAAAGACACGAATAATTATGGAAGCTACAGATTTTCATTGTACGCGTACAAATGCACTGAGTATTAACTGTTTCGTTGCGCAAACTGACCTGATACGTTTGGATGACCGTATGGTTAGCAGTTGTATACAAGCTAATGGCATCCACACCGGCCCGATTCACGTCGTGCGGAAATAGTGCAGATAAGGCTGATGACTCGTTAGTCGTTTCATCGGGCTCTTCGCCTGCTGTTTACCAACTCCAGTGATTTCGAAAAGCTGTTTAACATCATTTTAAGTTATTTCTTAACGTTTCAGGCGGATGTTGAACAGAAGAAGAAGCGCACCTTTAGGAAATTCACCTACAGAGGTGTCGACTTGGACCAGCTGTTGGATATGTCCTAGTAAGTGACTACTTTCTCTGTTAGCGCATCCATACGTTTTACTGGTGCATCATTATGATTTTTGCATTTTCTTGCTGATGTGTACGTTGTCAGTGGTCGTTTGCGTGCTGAACTGGCCACTGGAAATGTAGGGGATGCTGTCAGTTCAAGGCATTGCCATAATTATATTAAACAGGAAACCAATTGGAAAAACTAGGTCAATATTATCTGTGTATTTAGGACCTTTAAAGAAGGGATTTGCTAGAATCAGTGTTTATTGGAATTGACAGAAATTCCAGTTCCTTCAAAAGAGCACATATGAACGTAACATTGTCATATTATCAGGTTGACTGTCCATTTGTTTTGAGGTGGAAAATTGTTCTGTTTATTGAATAGCTTTTCGCAAAAGCAGAAGTATCTGCTGCTTGTTTATGGATGTGTGTGAACTGTGTCCCTTCCCCAGTGAGCAGCTAATGCAGCTGTACTGTGCCCGTCAGCGGCGCAGGCTGAACCGCGGCCTGCGGCGCAAGCAGCAGTCCCTGCTGAAGAGGCTGCGTAAGGCCAAGAAGGAGGCCCCTCCCATGGAGAAACCCGAGGTTGTGAAGACTCACCTGAGAGACATGGTCATCCTGCCCGAGATGGTGGGCTCCATGGTCGGCGTGTACAATGGCAAGACCTTCAACCAAGTGGAAATTAAGGTGAGGCGTTTAACCGTGTAGCAGACTGGTTGCCTGCAAATTCCTTCAGTACCTTTACTGTAAGTGAAGCTGAATGTCAGGCTGTAATTAGGGAGGCCCACAGTTAATACATGTGTTGTATGACATTAACTTAGATGTTGTATAAGTGGTATGGTGGCTCTCTGTTTATGTAGGCACCCAATTGTAGATGTGTGAAATTATTTTCACTAGTGTAGTATTGGGAACACTTATGAAGAAAAAGCACATGTGAAGTTATACCACACCAAAGCAGCCAGACACCACATGGGTGACAAAAAAATCACAGTAACAGGTATCTCAATAACAAGTAACAAATGACCAGGGTCTTTTACGTGCCACTTGGGCACTCCAAGTACCACTGGTGGAACGCATACTGCAGTTTAACTGCAAAGCTAGAATGTATGTCGCTCCATTGGAAAAAGCACCGGATAGCTTTACTGGGTTGCTGCACTCTGTTCATGAAACTTGCCAGTGTGTTTGTTTGTGGATCCATTCAAGCTACACAGGGTTTTGGCTCCCAGGACTGCAGTTTGACACCCCTGCCATAGAGCTTCCAGTCTGTCATAAATGTTTGAAATAGTAAGGATGGTAAAATCAAAGTATAGCTGGAAAGTTCTGGTAAATCAGTACCTTCTTAATGGTTCTTTTTTCTTTGGTTAGTAAGTCATGTGAATTTCTCCTGTGGCTCAAATAAGTGTCTTGTATGTTGATGTTTATCTTACACGTGAGTGTAACACTGATAAAATGACCACATTACCATGCAAATACTATTGAACTAGATTGTATTTGCCTGTAAGCTGCTGTTCACTATAAAAAGGTTTATCAGGAAATGCTTATTTTTAGTATCTTAAAACTGGTTGGTAATGGAATGAACTGTGGTGTGAGCTGATTGGTAAGTTTCTGTTTGCAGCCGGAGATGATTGGCCACTACCTTGGGGAGTTCTCCATCACGTACAAGCCCGTGAAGCACGGCCGGCCTGGCATTGGGGCCACTCACTCCTCTCGCTTCATTCCTCTGAAGTAATTGTCACAATTTACGGCTGTAAATAAAATGGACATCCAGTTGGTGTCTGGCATTTGTTTTGTCCATTTCTTTTCATTAACACAGGAACAATAAAATTGACTAAGGGCCGGTTTCCTGAACAAGGACTAAGACTAGTCTTGGACTCAATTGCCGTTTCAATGGAGATTCACCATTGTAACTCAAAGCTAGTCTAGGCTTAATCCTTGACTGGGAAACTGGCCATATATGTTTAGGATTATTGAGCAGTGTTGGAATTGCTTTTTAGTTTGTCACTCCAGAATTGAAAAAGCATTTACATATTCTTCAATATTACATAATATTTTTGAATCTAGAAAAATCCCAGATCATTTATTACAGGACCACTTTTCATTTTTTCCCCAGTTTCAGATGCGTTTCAAATTTCATTAACTTAAGATGGTACATAAAGCCCTGTTTTCAAATACTGATTCTAGTATTATAAAAATGATACCTTTGCGGAATATGTAAACTCTACAAAGGCTGTGGAGGTAAGAATTGAACCCTTATCACACTGAACCAGTCATCCCAGTTAGTACAAGAGTAAAAACTGAAGTCCAGCAGAATTAGGCTTGTGCAGACCCACATTTCACACTGAATTTAAAAAATGTAGAATTTGTCTGTTCAGGCACGAAGAAATACGGCTACGTTAATCATTTTTCAAAACCGAAGTGATTATTTTGGACAACGTTACGTTATTTTTAAAGGGTCAGAGCTAGACTGACTACCTTACTTTTATTACACTTCTGTTATTGCCTGTACGAGAGCCCCGTAGTATTCCTTCCGGGTCAAAGGCCATCGTAATTGATTGGCTGTTCCCGCCCCTGCTTCCGCTTGTGCTGTACTGACTCCTTCTGTCTGTATACTAGGCCATGGACGTCATCTTAAACATCCAGCGCTATTCTTTTTAATGTAAAAAGATTTACAAGTGGCCAGAGAGAAAAGAGGGGCAGGATCTGGATCTGTAAGTACCTCATAAACCAGGCAGCAGTTAGTCATATTGGTACGGACTCAGAAACCCGAAGGACTTTATGTGGCTAGCTAGCTGTATGAAACCCCATAAGGACTCACAATGACTTGAATTTTTTTTCTGTTAATGTTATGGCTTTTGTTATTCTTGGTTTGGCTTTTAATGTCTGCTGTTCCAAATATTTTCTAACGATAGTGTAGCTTGCAATTTATGTGCTTGGTTTGCGTAAAACGCCCCTTAAGTTGACCCTCGGAATCAAAAACCGATATGTACAGGAAAATGAACATTTAGTTGAATTACATCCTAACATTAATTATTGCCACTAGCATCGACGTGACAGGGTAAATATGGCTAGTAGAATGAAATGGGCAGCTGTCTTCAACACCGAAGTTTCGGTTTGTTGAAATAAATGAATATAAGTAAATAAAATCAGACTGTCAGCCATGTCAACATGAACAGAAATGTATTTTCCCTTCAATGTATATTTGAAGTTTGGGCTGATTTTTCTGTAAACGGTAGCCCATTTTTACTCCAGGGTTGCTTACTTTGGACCGTCGGCCTACTGGTCTCCGATGCGAGACAGCCGGCTTGAGTCCCTTCGGCGCTGTATCAGTCGAGGCGGTCACGAATATAGGACAGATACACCAGCCTGACCTTCCGTTATTTGAACATCTACAGCTGCTTTCTTACGTCTTGGTTGTTGGATAGAATATTCTAACGTTAATTTATGTAGTGACGCGTCGGAATAGCAGAATGTAAACATGTCCTTTTGTTTATGACTCAACATATACTATGGGTAGGGTACGGTTATTTCTGATCCTGGACTGAAACTGCTTCCCATCTTTTAAACATGTTTTATAATTGTATGTAAATGTTATCTTTGGATTTTATGGTCAACGAGTTATGTTTATTTTAAAGTGATTACTATTGAAATATAATTTTTAAAGCAAAGGAATGCGCCATATTGTTATGACATCTATTTAGGTGAATTGTGGCACTAATGTGGCTTTAATAACAGTCTTCAAACGTATAAAACATTGTAAAATTATCTTCTAGTACCTTCTCCTGAAGTTGTTGTAGTTTAATATAGCATAGTGAAACGTCATCGTGTGTCCTGAATATGTCCTTTGCTTTGGTTTGCGCTAAAGCTCCATTATGACCAGCACTACAGAACTGTCAGGCTTTGCAGTGCGGCTGTAACCGCACACGTGTTCGCCGTGTACCGGTTGCTTACGTCATTTTCGGTTCGATACGCACAATGATACGAATGAACACAGTTACCGACATGGGCGGAACCTAAATGCGTAAGTAGGCGTTCGACCCGGAGCGCATCACGCTGACTGCGGCTGTGAGCTGGTCACGGGCGGTCATATGGGCGAGCGAGAAACCTTCCCCCGTCATTTAGCGATAATAAATTACACCAACGCCAAGCAGGTTATACCGAACTAGGATATGTGGCTGTGAACACACCCAGTATGCTCATCTGGAACGACATCACCCCAGGCTTGGAGACCCGAGCAAGACAGAAACGGCCCTCACGTTAGTCTCCCGTGACATCTAAGGCACGTTTGCTAGCAAATCCAGGCTAAGAAATATCTAAGGGTGTAGCGGTTTTTATCATTAAAACATCGACAGACACATTCTTTTGTTTGGTTTACAAAAGTTTTACAACTCTGACTTTTAATAAAGTACTTAAAACAAGTTTTTGCTAACCTGAAAACCGTGGTTTGTTGAAAAATGTGTGACGTTACACCGCATCTTGTATTAACAGAAAATCATCACAAGGATACTGTTTCAGCTGCAATATTAACATTTCATTTTTTTAAAAATTTAAATTTTTCCTGATTTTATACCATTATGGAAAAATAATTACTTAATGATAGTCATCCCTCTCCTGCAACATAAGACTAGTGCAGCCTATCAGACAGTAGCATCTGCCCCCTGCCTCTTCATTTGCTCCAGGGGCCACACGGTTCACTTGATTCCCCTCCTGAATGGGGCACCCAGCTTTGCCACCCTGCCAGTGGAGCTGGGATCTCTGGGCAGCATCACCACAGACTGCTAATGTGATGCTTTGAGGGACTAATCTGGGTCCTGAGTCTGGAGTGACAGCTTAAGAATTCAGAGCTTGTTCAAAGCTTATTTATTGAATGTGAACATCTGACTGGCGATTTAAAGGAAGCAGAGCTGAACTGTGACATTCTCTTCTCTAAAGATGTAAAACTTTTATCATGTTCTGCCAGCTGTTTTTTGGTGAGGGTGTCACTGAGATCTCAGATGACGCCCTACCGCTGAGCTCATTCTCCCACAGCCTGCTGTCTCAGTTTCTTTTTGGAGACGTTAAAAAATATGGCTCCAGTCTTCAGTGATGTATCTTTGCAGCTCGGTGATTGCCACACTATAGCGCAAATTTTACTGCATCACTCAGCTTTTATAAGCAGGAAATTTTGCCTTTAAATCCTGTATCTGGGGTTAATAATTTTTGTTAAATAAATGTTAATTTATCATAGGGGTGCCCGACTCCAGTCCTGGGGGGCCAGAGCCCTGCACATTTTTAGGTTTCCCCTCATTTAACACCTGATTCAACTCCTTGTGCTAATTACCACGCAGATCTTGAGCTGAATCATTTATGGTGGAACAGGGAAAGAACTAAGCTACACAGGGCTCCGGCCCCCCAGGACTGGAGTTGTACACCACCGATTTATAAAATTTCATTAAACTAGCATTGCTAGCATCTAGTAAATGCCACTCTGTGGTATAATTGACTTAATAGGGTGTAATTAATAATCAGTGTGTCTGAGGAAGTTTCTGCAAAAGTTGAATTTGAAGTTGAAATGTATGGAGTGCAAAACATTCCTCATGCCTGCAGCATATTCTGGGGGGGGGGGGGGGCCCAAGGTACGTAATACAGCACAACTGTGTCAAACAGAAGGACTGAGACCAGTGGCCTGTATTACAAAGCAGGGTTACTGGCTTATCAGGGTAACTTATCGGATTTAAGGTACCACGCTTTAAATGGACTTCATATTCGTCCACTTACATTTAGCCCAGACCACCTTAAATCCCACGTGTTACCCCGATAAGCCAGGAACCCGTCTTCATAGCACAGGCCACAGCACTGGAGGCAGCTTGTCCATGAGTTTGTTCCTCCATTATAACTGGGTGAGGAATTTCCTCAGGAGCATCTCCTTGGTACAAAATGCTGAAACATATTGTCCTTAAAAGGAGTTATTTCTTGTTCTCGATTCGGAACTGCTTTGAAGCAAGTGGCTTTTTGATTTGCGTTAAAGTAGAATTTGAGTGTTTTGAATATGAGGGCATCTTGTCAAGGTTTCGTTAAAACAGGTTTGCTTTGTGGCGAGGGCAGTTCAGCCCAGATGGGGTTAATGATCGTGATGTTGAGATATTGTGGATATCGGCACCAGTGCAGTTTTTTGTGCTTCGAGTCTGAACCCAGATTTGTCCCTCAAATCTGAATTATCCTTCCATAAGGAAGTTGTTTGCAGACATGCTCCTTGTAGACTTGTTCGTAACACTTGTGTTTCTAGCATATGAAAAAAAATATTTAGTTAAAGTGTTATTCTCTGTCAACTTCGAGGTGTGCAATGTGCATTACACAAAATCTGTACTTTTTGTCGGACAAACTCTGTTCCAATGGTCTTGTGCTGCTGTTTTTGTAGGTTACCATATCTGGCTGAGGCTTGTAGGCCGGTTAATGCATAGAGTAAAGAAGGTTAAACTTGAAGACGAAACTGAAGGTAGTCGGAAAAGGTATGGTGAATATCATTACTTTTTGGGGGAAAATGCTTCTTATTATCAGGAGTAATATCCAGGGATATGTGTTTTATTCCACAGATTGGCCGGGAAGCATTGATCTTAAGGTAGCACAGTATCACCTACTTCTTACCACACAAGTAGACACTTACTCCATTGAATGGAAGGAGACTTACTCCTGATCTCCTTTCGTTGGAGTGTTCAGTTTGGCAGCTGTCAGGATGACCGCAGTGGATGAGCTCTCAGACAGCACTGAGGTGGTGGAGATGGAGGACGCCCCCAGCCAGTTCTTTGTGGAGAAGCACTCGTGGGACGGCCTGCGGGACATCATCCACAGCAGCCGCAAGTACTCAGGGATGATCGTCAACAAGGCGCCACACGACTTCCAGTTTGTACAGAAGAGAGATGAGTCGGGCCCCCACTCTCATCGGCTTTACTACCTCGGTGAGCTTGTTCCGCCTGCATTCACAGCACAGAATGACCTGCGTCAGACATTACAGGGGTAGCTGGGGGTCAGTCTGACCCCAGTGCTCCTGGTGGGCCTTCTGAGTATGCCATTTCCTTCAGATATTGGGTGTTTGCATTGATATTTTCTATTTGTACAAAGAAAAATGTTTGTTGTATTGAAATGTATATATAAATGTGAACAGGGCTAATTTCTATCATTTTCAGACTAGGGCTGTCAAGCTCGATGGTAACAGTAATTGAGGTCTTGACTGAATAACGTCGAGTAACAAATTAAAAATGTTAAACTGAGAAAATGTAATCAGATTTCCTTTAACCTTTCCTTTAACCTTCCTGTTAACCTTAAGCAAATTTTTGTTGGTCTAAAAGTAGTTCATTATGTGTAGTGAAATGCTGAAGACTATAAACTTACGGTTGATATGAGCAAGTTATTGGTAATTTGAATTAACATGAAAGCAGTTGGGTAACAACCTCATGTTAATTGGGTGTGTCTTTTGTTGCCTTTAGGAATGCCCTATGGGAGCAGGGAAAATTCACTACTTTACTCTGAAATTCCTAAGAAGATCAGAAAAGAGGCTCTCTTGGTGCTGTCCTGGAAACAGATGCTGGATCACTTTCAGGTAACCCTCTCGTGAGCAATGCAGCCAGTGGCTAGTGGAGATAGTTGGGAGCTCCTTTGATGTACAGATGGCCGTGTCGACTGATCCATCCAGATCTGGTGTTGTGTCCTCGAGTTCCACAGTTTTGCCGTACGCCTTCCACTTTCTTCCAGCAGGTGGCCACTGCATGTTGCACTGCAGGAATTTAGGTGCTTCACTGCATGTTGCACTGCAGGAATTTAGGTGCTTCACTGCATGGAGCCTCTGATACTAAATGAAAAATAACAGGTATTGCCAGTGCTTCCTGTGGATAAAGAAGCTGAATTCCGTAATGCATGCATGGGGCTGGGAATCTGGCTTCCCAGGCGAGTCACCAAGTCATTGCATTAGATTTGAAGAAATGCTGACAGTGGAAAGACAGGTTGTTATAAAATGGAAAACTTGTGCCTGTAGCTAGCATCTATGCAGGAAGGTCTTCAGGCTCCATGGACGCTCTACTGAAACCTCACACTGCACTCACTGGCAGTGTCCTGCAAAGTGATTTCAGCGGACTTATGTTGAAAACAATTTGTTTTGATGGGTTTCTCAGTTGTACTGTAGTAGAAACAGGCGTAACATTAATTTGTATCTTGGGTAATTTGTTGCAGCAAGAGTGTTGAAAAATCTCCTGGTCCATCCCTTGAGTAGTAAGAGCCTCGCGCTTGTTTACTCAGAATGCTGTTGGCTTTCCTCTTCTTGCCAGGCCACGCCGCATCATGGTGTCTATTCGAGAGAGGAAGAGCTTCTGCGAGAAAGGAAGAGGCTGGGCGTTTTTGGGATAACTTCTTACGACCACCATGCAGAGAGTGGGCTTTTCCTCTTCCAGGCCAGCAACAGCCTTTTCTATTGTCGTGACGGCGGACACGATGGCTTTATTGTGAGTAAAGGGTAGTTGTGAATCGTGACCCTGCCCTCCAGGATTGGCTGGGTGCGTCTGGCGGTCTTTGACAGTTGTGCTACGGGACAGTTGGCACTCGAGCCCAACGTCAGTTTTTGTCGTTTAGCAGGGATCCCCAATGAAGCCAGTGGAGATAAAGACTCAGTGCTCAGGGACTCGGATGGACCCCAAAATCTGCCCAGGGGATCCAAGCTTCATAGCTTTCATCAACAGCAGTGACCTATGGGTGGCCAACATCGAGTCAGGGGAGGAGAAAAGGGTCACCTTCTGTCATCAAGGTGGGCTGGCTGGCAGACATGCTGAAGGGTCATTTTCATGGGTGGAACATCCCTGCCGCTGCCTGTCAGTGTGTATCAGTGTATCTAAAACTATGGCCATGTGTGGAACAGGGAATATGTGAAGGTGTTTCACTGCACTGTGCTCATTGTATATTTAGTTCTTATTCTGGTAGGAACCCATTTTCTGCTCAGAAGCAATGAAAGTAGGGTTTGTTTCCCAGTTTATCAGTCCTTTATATAGTCCTTTGTCATTCTTACAAATCTGTCAAAAACTCTACTCTACTTTGTCTCAGTACTTGAATTGTAAACCCACAATTGGTCTGTCACGTTAATGTTATTGCATATGGGATGCATAAGAATGTAGGAAACTGACATGCACGGCATTTTCTTTCTGTAGGTCTGAATAATGTAAAGAATGACCCAAAGTCTGCAGGTGTGGCCACATTTGTGATCCAGGAGGAGTTTGACCGCTTCACTGGGTATTGGTGGTGTCCGGCTGCCCCCGAAGGTGAGAGTGAGTGACGTGAGCTGTCACACCAAAGGTAGCGTGCAGAGAATCTGAACCGCAATATTTTTTTTTTTTTACATTTTTTAATAGCCTACTGTGAACTCTTTGGTGTGTTGAAAACGGTCTTTTTTCCCCCAACAAAAATGAAGGACAGCAGGCAGGTTTCCATTCTGTAGAAAGCTGGAATTTAATGGGTGACATTGATGCCTTTGCTGGTCAGACTCGGACAGGCGCAGAACTCTGCAGCTGTTGTACGAGGAGGTGGACGAGTCTGAAGTGGAGATTATCCACGTGCCGTCACCAGTCCTGGAGGAGCGCAAAGCAGATGCTTACAGATACCCTCGCACTGGTGAGTCCGGCCGGCCACGAGGCAGTGAGAGAAAAATGACACTTGGGGTGGTTATTGTTGATTCTTCAAACTGGTCATTTTTTGTTAGATTTGGAAATTGTGTTGCGTAGTTAGGAGTGGCCCATCCAACAGTTTGAGGTTTACAAATACATTGAGACCATAAGGTGGGTTGCTGAAGGATTTTGATTGACTGGCCCTTAGCCATGCCATAGCAAACTAGAGAGGCTCAACTAGGTTGCTGGTTTAGGAAATGGACTGATGGACGCATCTAATCAGTCTTGAGGACTAAAGTGTTTTGCTGTCTTGGTCTTTTCACAGAATGTGTTTGACTGTTTTGGTCCTTTGAAAGTTCTGCTGGTAATTAATCCCAAAAGTGTTAAGGAATGAAACACATTTGCATTGAACGCAAAGCCCCGATTCCCTGGTCAGATTCTGGGCTTAAGCGTCTAGCTTTTCAGAATATAGCAGCTCATAGGAACTGATTAGTTTCTGATTAGTTTTATCGATCCATAACCAACAATGTATAAATCGGTTATTTTCTTTCCTTCTCTTTAGGCAGTAAAAATCCCCAAATCACCCTCAAACTGGCAGAGATAAAAACTGACCATCTTGGTAGGGTATGTGTTTTTCTTGCTTTTACGGTGACTTTGCACAGCAGTGATTGAAGAGATGTAGACTAAGAGTGTTTCAGTGTTGACCCCGTCTTTCCTGCGTCTTCAGATCGTGAGGACTCAGGACAAAGAGCTGGTCCTGCCCTTCACTACGCTCTTTCCTGGTGTGGAGTACATTGCCCGGGCTGGCTGGACCAGAGACGGAAAATTGTAAGTCCTGATTTTAAAAAACAAACCCCTCTAAACATACAGCCAAGGAAGGATCTCTCAGTACTCAGGAAAAGCCCTTTCTTCCCTGAGGTAGTAGAACCTGGCACTGTTGGTCCTGATTTTTGGACGTGCCAAAGTCGCATTTGCAAATCCATTCTCTGCGTAACTCCCAGTTATGACTTTAAAAGCCATTTTTAATTCACGGAGGGCAGGTCGTGGCGTGATGGTGTTGACGTCAATAAATCCGCTGGTGACTGTGACTCATCCGCTGTACGTTTCCCTGACTTTATGGGGATGTTTTCAGGAGTACTGTCTGAAAGAGGATTATAGACCCTATAAAACAGTGCATTGTGGGACACTTCCGTCAGGTGTAAATGTCAACCTCGCTTCACGGTGCACTTTATTGGTTTTGTTAGAGATTTTTTAGGGTTAGTTGTGCATTCTGTTCAAACGAGTCCCTGCTGTGAGTCATGCCGCCTGGTGCCACCCATGCAGTGCCTGGGCTGTCCTCCTCGATCGGAGCCAGCAGAGGCTGCAGCTGGTTCTGCTGCCCCCCGCGCTCTTCATTCCTGTCACAGACGAGCCTATTCAGCGCCAGGAGGAAGTTGAGGCAGTCCCTGACAGCGTCCACCCCTTCGTTATCTACGAGGAGGTCACTGACATCTGGATCAATGTGAGATTCCAAGCACCTTCACATTTGTAAATGTGCCATGTCACTGTTTCCAGAGAGCAGGCGGACAGATTTTTGGGAAAGGAGTCAAAAGCAGCTTTGATGTCAAGCCCTAAATGGGGCCAAAATCATTTTCCAAACAGCAGAGTGCTTGCATCCAATTGTGTAGATGGTTTTTAATAAAAATAACTGTCAGTTACTCTGGAGTTTTCAAAGCACCGTATGTCTGAGGCGTATATTTCCCTATCATCAGAGTGAGATTCTCTTTTTTTTCCCGAATTAGTAATCGAAGCTTGATATTGATTCATGCTCATGTGTTGGTTACTGTGTTGTCCACAGGTTCATGACATTTTCTACCCATTCATCCAAACGAAAGACGATGAGATTACCTTTCTCTGGGTGAATGAGTCCAAAACTGGCTTCTGTCATCTATACAGAGTCACATCTGTGTTACAGCCGGCCTGCTACCAGTGGTCCAGATGTTACACACACACTGAGGGTAAGACGTGCCTTTGGGTTTGTCGTCAGTCACTCAGCTCCTGTATGCATCTCCATTCAGAAATATGAACACAGACCACTGCTGTTTCTGTTCTGGTCAATCTTGTCTTGGCATTTTGTAGATATGTACGAGATTAATGGATCTAATCCAATTGGAAAGCTTTGCCAGCTAAGATATAATGCAGCGGTAGTGTGATTGTATTTTCACACATCACGGGTGCTTTGCTTCAGGGGATTTTAAGTGTCCGATAAAGGAAGAGCTGCCCCTCACCAGTGGGGAGTGGGAGGTCCTGGCGCGTCATGGCTCGAAGGTAAGATCGAGGCCGGGCCCCCCCACATGGGGACCTCCGCAGGTCCAAGGTCAGAAGACAACGTTCTGTGTTTGTTTCTCTTCTGAGTCTTTCCACAGCTTGCCTCATGTCGGTCTGTGTTGTCCGCCTCCCGTTTTTTGGGAATGTGCAGATATGGGTCGACGAAGCGACCGCACTGGCGTACTTCCAGGGTACGAAGGACACTCCTCTGGAGCACCACCTCTATGTGGTCAGCTACAGCTCCCCGGGCGACGTCGTGAGACTCACCAAGCCTGGCTTCTCGCACACCTGCTCCATAAGTCCGGTATGACCCACTGGGGATGGTGTACAAATGCCTTAATGCTGTTGTCTGTCGTGAACTCGTCCTGAGCTGAGTTGTGTCTAGTTAGATGACTTACAAGTGAAGCACTGCACTCTCTCCCTTTTTTTCTGCAGAACTTCGACATGTTCATTAGCCATTATAGCAACGTAAGCACCCCCCCATGTGTTCACGTCTATAAACTCTTGGGCCCCGACAGTGACCCCTTGCACAAGCAGCCTGAGTTCTGGGCCAGTATGATGGAGCCCTCAGGTAGGTGTCACCGCGGCCCTGAGCGCTCCGGTCTAGCCTGGCTTCACTTAGGTACACGTGCAAGCCACAAGCGAGTCACAAGACCCCGTGAAATAAGGCTCCGCCTGTTGTAACATTGTCAGTTTATCTGTGACTTTCTGTCCCTTCACTAGTTTGCCCTTCAGATTACATACCGCCAGAGATTTTTGATTTCCCGGGAAAGTCTGGCTTCCAGCTGTACGGAATGGTGTTCAAGCCTCATAACCTAACGCCTCACAAGAAACATCCCACAATCCTCTTTGTATACGGGGGACCTCAGGTGCGCAGAATTCCTTCATGGTTCCTTTTTTTTTATTTTGGTTTATGTAGAGGAAACTGCTTTAGACTGAAAGAATCCTACAGCTCCTTAGTTTTCTTAGTTTTAATCAAAGCCTGATGATTTGTGTGTATAAGGACTTACTATATTATACTTGTACTATAATGTTAACTCAAATTACTAATCATCTTTCATAAACCTTTAGCCAGCTGGAAGCTAAATGATTCGATGCAGTTATTACAGAAGCCAAAAATGTGGTCCACTGGGTCATATCTGGTTCCCCACAGGTTCAGCTGGTGAATAACTCCTTTAAGGGAGTCAAGTATTTGCGACTGAACACGCTGGCGTCCTTGGGCTACGCAGTGGTGGTCATAGATGGCAGGGGCTCCTGTCAGAGGGGGCTGAAGTTTGAAGGGGCTCTGAAGAACAGGATGGTAAGCATCCTCCCCAGATAGGAATCCCTCCGCAAGCTTGGTTCACGTTCACTTTTTTCTTCTCATCTTTGTGCCTCCAGGGTCAGGTGGAGATCGAGGACCAGGTGGAAGGCCTTCAGTTTGTCGCAGAGAAGTACAGTTTTGTGGACCTCAGCCGGGTGGCCATCCATGGCTGGTCTTATGGGGGGTTCCTGTCCCTCATGGGTCTCATTCACAGGCCCAACATCTTCAAGGTGTGTTTGTGTCTCGTTTCATCTCTTATTTAGCGGGCGCCATTATCCAAAGTGAGAGAGCAGGGTCAGCCAATCCATGGGGCGATTGGGCTTAAGCGCCTGGCTGAAATCACTTTCCCGGATATGGGATTTGAACCGGCAACCTTCTTCTTATAGGCACAGTGTCCTTACCGAAGGGTTTCCAAACTTTTCAATGCATAACCCCCAAAATAACAAAGCCAGACTCGCGACCCTATTTTTCTGACCGGCTAGTTCAGGCTACGATCACTATGGAAGTTTTCTATGTTTTTGAATTTTCATAAACATAACCCTAACACCCCCCCAACACTATGCTCATGTGGGAACCCCTGTCCTAACCCACCAAACCCCCCCATCACCCTCTCTAGCTTAATTCTTCTTATTGTCAGTGGTTTTATTTGCAGTTAGAGGGAGGTTACGGTTTTGTGTGGGTAAGACAAGGGTGTGTTTATGATTCAGTGTATTCATTTCAGTACATGCTGACAGATAAGGCTGTATTATGGTCTTAAGGTGGTTGTTGTAGCTATAATTCAGCATAAACACAAGGGGTCGCTGTTGCTTGCATTGCTGAATCCAAGCTTAAGCGTTTACGAGACAGCGCGGCATTGGGGCTGCCGCGGTCGGACTGTGTTCACGCGACTCACCCCCTCTGTCCTTGTGATCAGGTGGCCATCGCCGGTGCCCCCGTGACCGTCTGGATGGCGTACGACACTGGCTACACAGAGCGCTACATGGACGAACCGCAGAACAATCAGCAAGGCTATGAGGAGGGATCTGTGGCTCTGCATGTGGACAAGCTTCCTAACGAGTGAGTCTTCAGCGTCGTTCCCTGCAGAAGGCCGATTTTAAGCTGCTCCCTGCCTTGTCGACCCGGCAAGTGTCCGGTGTTCTTTAAATCGCTTATTAGGGTGTGATTCACAACTGCGTTTGAAAATGTATTTAGTCCTAAAGTGAGAGCCTTATGATGCCTATATATGCAAATCATGCTTAGATTTCCTGTTTTTTTGCACTCTGGAGTCTAATCAGAAATGAGAGTCAGTTCTCTGTCATTTTCTCATTAAGTAGCACCTTTTATTAATGTCAATTCAATTTTGATATAGCGCCTTTCACAACAGTCGCCCCAAGGCGCTTTGCATGAATGTGTTGATACATTATGACATAATTTAGAGAAAATATTTTCCCTTCTTTTTAGACCCAATCGTTTACTAATTTTACATGGATTTCTTGATGAAAATGTGCACTTTTTCCACACCAATTTCCTGATTTCACAACTAATCCGTGCTGGGAAGCCTTACCAGCTTCAGGTAAGCATTCGTCCTCTCTTCTGTCCTCTGTTATCACCCTAAAACTTCTAACGGCATGTGCCTGAACGCCTGTATACAGTAACAAAGGACAAATACTTTGTTACTGTACTGCAGTAATATTTTTCTGGATTTGTACTTTAATATATGAAGTCGTTGCAGCTTTTACTCTCATTTTGCTACAATTCTAAGCCAAATAATGAGTTTTTACTCCGATACATTCTGCTTGACCATTGTTACTCACCCAATAAAAAAAAAGTATGCAGCGCACTGGTCATAGAGCCGCTCCATCCTGAGTAAAATGTCAGTCACGATTTTTTGTTTTTAATACTCATAACCAAGTTTGCAATTTTCTCACACACTTCTCAAGCACTGTTTCTTTCTTATTTTGCATTACATATTGTCTTTATGAAGATGAAATGTTTATGTACAGATAGAGGTCGACTGATATGTACAGATGCACAATGTAGCAGTTAACATGCTGAAATTGAACACTGATGAAGTTGAAATATCGGACAGCAAAGTTAGCAGCACTATAGGTGTCACTGAAATAACGACGATGATTCCTTTGGACAGTCAGCTGTTTTCCATGGGCGGGGGGGGCGGGGGTTTCAGGCAGCTCATTCACCACAATATAAAAGCACCACCCCCCAAATCCTTGTTATAATCCATTATTAAACCTGGCCAGTAGAGCATCTCTCTCCTTTTTCACAGAATAAAAAAGTCATTCTGGTAACCTTGAGATCTGGTAATCTTGGGATCTGGTAACCTTGGAATCTGGTAATCTGCGCCAGGAAGCTCAGCAGGTTTCACTGCTTTTTATAAATAAAAGGAAAATGTGTGTCTTTTCCATACTGTGCTGCAGTGTAACTTACAGTGCTACAGTATTCAAACATTTATTTAATGACTTAAAAAATGCAACCTGTCAGTTTAAAGATCAATAGATTTGAAATGAACATGTTGTGTAGTTTCCATACTGAGGGTTTACACTGCAGTCTGCTAATGGTTGCTGCCTGTAGTGTAGGTGTTTATCTGCTCTGGAATTCAGGGTCAGATCAGGTAACGCGACTGGAAAGGAATGTGTGTGCTGTGGGGGTGTGCTGAATGTGTGTGCTGCGGGGGTGTGCTGTCTTGGCTCCATAACCCTGCTCTGCTTGTCGGTCTGGATGACGCTTTAGAACACACAGTATGAGCTTTTTGTACCTTCAGAACCAAGCATGCAACCAACCCGTTAAATATGAAAGATTTTGTTTTTCTTGAGAAATGGCAGTAATGGACTGTCACAGGCATTGTAAGATCGTAAACAGTAACACATAGTATCTGTACTGGTGTTTTCAACCCATTGAGGCTGTTTTATTCCCCCGATTTGTTTTGCAGATCTACCCCAACGAGCGGCACAGCATCCGGTGCCCGGAGTCAGGAGAGCATTATGAGATTATGCTGCTGTACTTTCTCCAGCAATACCTCTGAGGGTCTCCCTCGCTGGGCACGGGGGGGTGTACCCCTGCTCCTTCCTCCCTACGCCTGCAGCGCTGCAGCTCCTCACACCTCCTCCTCACACGGTCCAGGGCCGCAGCCGGACGGCGCCCAGCCTCCCGCTCTTCACCGTGATGCCACG
>JAODUD010000033.1:937125-948874 GCA_026784285.1 Stomatorhinus walkeri
TATGTACATTACCCTATATATATATATATATATATATAGTGTGTGTGTGTATATATATATATATATATATAAAAATACTGATCACTTGTTGATACAGTTTTGTTGGACCGATTTTCTTTAAGACGTAATGAATTGAATGACGTGGCTTCCACGATGGCGGGGACACCGGGCCTTGTATGGCTCGTTTGAGTGAAGCGGATTCCGGCTCAGTGCGTGCCCTGTGCCCCCGCCACGATCAAGCAGTCGGGAACCATCTGAGAAGCACTGAACTTTCCCCCAGCTGGCGACTGGCCAGTATTCAGGCTTCTCATAAAACAGCTCAGAACAGCTGAACTGACAATGTAATTAGAACCCGCGCTGAGGCAGACTCAGGATCGGTCCCGTATTGAGGCAGCCTGAAGGGAAAAGTCTCCCCCCGGCATTCTTACAATCCTCTTGACGTCACGGAGGTTCCTCTAAGGCATCATTGTGCTCCACTGGATCGTTTCTCGCTGTTCTCCTTTTGCCCCCCACCCGCAGCCCCTCAGACTCCACCTCACGTCTCACAGTTCACCTTTCACCCAGTTACTGATTTTAGTACCTCTAGGCAACGGAAACTAAAAATGGGATAATAAATATATATTTAATGAACCCCCTCCATTTTGCATGCGCTACACAGTCTGCGACTATCAAATAGCTCTGCAAAATAAACTTCTGTTCCAATTTCGGCGTTTATCTATCAATTGATCAAAGACTTTCTTCCACAGATTGTCACCACTACCTAGTAGTCAGGACAGGCTTTAACTTCTCCTGTTCACTAAACTTCATTGTATTAATGATGATACATCAGTGCTATAAACCCAGTCTGTCCTGTTTCATCTTTGCCGCACAGTATGGTAAGCAGACGAATAACGGAGTCCCATGCGCAACAAAAGTTTTAACAGGTCGATGCTGAGATTAAAGACACTTACCGGTGGGGGAATCGCTCTGATCGCGGCTGCCGTTAACCGCGGTCTCCTCTCGCCGCAGATAAGATCGCTCCTTTCTCTGCTTGATCTGTGAGGAACCAAATGCAGTTTGCAAATAAGCGTTGCGATGCAATCTTTAGTCTCACTAAACTTCTTGCATTAGACAAGAAAAATATTGAAATACCCGAGCTGTTAAAATTACCTGGCTCTGCAGGTTTTTGATGCGCACGTTCTGCTTCTCCAGCCTTTCTTGCTGTTGCCGGATTTCCTCTATCAGATCGTCAATACGCCGGTTTTGCGCTTCCAGCATCAACTGAAACCAAGTAAGTGAAGGTTGAGTACTTTCATGTCAAAAGAATATAGTTTTAGACGTCGTGTTCATTTATATTCACTTGAATAAAAACTCGATAATTCGTGCTTGTTGGTTTTGTTAGTTCTGATGAACCCCGAGCTAGTCCAGAGCACTTAATCATAAAACGAAAAAGGTTTAAAAACTTAGTTCTTAAATCGTTGACTTTTTATTTTAAGTTTCAGACCCGGAATTTATTTAAATTATTTAAGAGTGGAGTGCCTGCGTAATGCAAGGAAGGAAACGGTCCGACGTGGGGTTGCGCAATTTCTTTGTCCTGATACTCCAGCTGCCCGATGGCACGTAGCGCATGCCTGCAGCAGACTGCACGCAGACCCGCACGCCCAATGGACACATGTGGCCCCCCGCCCGTCAAACTGCGCATCCACCCTCTGCTATACCGTTTCTTGCAAGTTGCTAGCAGTTCGCAAAAAACTGTAGTGCGCCTGTTCCAAAGCGCTTTGATTTATTTAAAGCATTACTATTTATAGAAGGTAATGAGGAGATTCTCGGTTGACTTAAGAATTAACAGGACTAACATTCCTATTTCATTTATTTTGTCTTGCATATCCATTTGGTTTGCCACGTCAACCAAAAGTTAGAGTTATATAGTCAACCACTTTCTGAGCTATTGATATAATTCTGTGACATAACAGAAAGTCATTTCGGCTTACCTGGATGAGACCAGAGTCACTGCTGTTGCTCACATGTCCTTGAAATATGTCGTACACTTTCTGCTCCAGCTTGCCGATTCGCTCATGGACTTGCAGTCTCTCTTTCTGCAGCATCTCTGTCTTCTCCCACAGCTCGCTGGAGATGTTGAGCACCTGACTTTCTTGCACCTGAAGTTGCTGTGCCTTCAGCTTCAGCACCTCGCCGTCTTCCTTCAGGCTTTGGGTCTGCTTGGCAAGTTCAGCCACCGTGCTGTTGAAGACCTTAAGCTTGCTAGAGATGTCTCTGATCTGGCCCTTCGTCTTGTCCACGTGCTCCTTCAGCCCATGTCCGAGCTGCAGGAGCCCATGAGCGATGACATTAACGTCGTCCCAGGAAGCATGTGGCACCTTCCTCTCTTTTGCAGTTGCTCCCTTTCTGTCTGGAACGTAACCCAACCCCACATGAACCAGGAAGACTAAGCACAGCAACGGCACCACCATCGAGCTCCTCATCGTGGTTCGACCTTTGGCTTTCTTTTCTGCAATACAGCAAAAATGCAGCAGAGATACTTGACTGTTTCAGCTGTACAAGCTCCACCTTTTATACTCTCAGTTTTTTTCCTGGACGCCTCTCTGATTGGCTTCTGCCAGGAAAGGGGCGTGTCATGACTCTTCCCTTCGAAGACATTTACCAGCGATTGTGATGCAACAGTGGAGATTGTTGGCTTCACTATAAAACAGTACTTACCTACCTGTTAAACACAAGTGCCTTTTAACAAATTTAAATTACAAAATACAAATTTAAAATATACATAAAATTAATGTTATTTCTTTTCAGAGATTTGAAAAGCATGGCCTGTACTTATGCTACCAATGAATGTGTGCATATTTAATTACTTCACACTATTTTTCATTTTTCCATTTAAATATATTGTAATTCAATATATTTATACTTCTTATACTATTATATAAATATAATTTATGTAACTGTATTTAAATGTCAAAATATTACATATTTTTATGGTGTTCATTCTTGTTGCTCCACATAAAACGTGGAAATTTTCCACTGGGAAAATCAGTCTTCATAGGACAATCGGATATAACAAATGGATGGATGGATGGATGGATGGATGGAAGGAAAACAAACTATTTTTTTGACATTCAGGTCTAGCTGTACCCTTGTCAGCAGTGACCTCATTGTAGCTGTTTGTCTGGGTGTTTGGAGTCTTATGGTGTGGAATGTTACGGTGCTGTTAGAGAGGACCAGTGTGAGAAGTAGGGGAAAGTTCAGGCACACAAAATTCCTGGATTGTACATCAATTCCCCATGTGCAGAGCATTCGGAGAGCACATGCACAGGGAGAGAAAACGCTTAACCCTTCGCGTTCCTTTGGATCATGCTGGACAGCCAAGATGAATTGTAATTATAGTTCTGGGAAAAACAAACATTATTTCATGCCAGTCATGTCATAGCGACAAACGGGATTCTGATTTTGTGCTGTGAATTGAGATCGCTTTACACAGTATTCTTGCTTTTTTGAGGCCATTTCTGAGAAAAGTATTTTATGTAACATCGAATTTGAGGTATATATAAAATGTAAATACAGAAAAGACCAAAGTACTGACATTGTTTCTGCTTGTTCTTCTTTAAATAATAATTAGTCCATACATTTGTCGAATGTTTAAGAATCAAAATATGATTGATCTGTATTATTATCACTGAGGTAGAAGTATTGGTATCTATTTTCATGGACAGGGATCCATATCGTTTGCATGTGTAGAATTAATCAGATGATCTAGTTATGCGTCTTAGGGTTTTCCATTTTCTACCTGCTGACAGCACAAAAACCTATTATGGTATTATTAAATATGAAATAGGCATATGAAGCTTTTTCACATGTGAGGTCATGTATGATACAGAGCTTATTTAAATTAACTATATTTGTTTCAGCATGGAAATTCTAATAATGTCACAGAGCAGTAGATATTTCTTGTTAAGGTTTTTTTTAGATTTTATTTTGGGAGACAGGACGTGCTGTATATTGTATTAAAAGACGTAATTACAGTTTGTGCTATCTATGCTGTGATGGCTCTGTAAGCCACTCTGGATAAGATTATCTGCTCAAAAAACACACGCAAAAGCCACACTAAATCTAGACGCACAACCAAATAACTCCAAAAAGCTCTGCTACAGAGTTTATTTTTTCTATATGTGTCTTTTAACATCACCAGCAAAATACATTTCAGGTATAATAGCAAAGAATTGCCATCCATTTTTAGCATATTACACAACATGTTTCAATGCAGAAATATGATTTTAAAATGTTATACAAAAATGTGTTGAAGCTTATGTGTTAATGTTTATGTTTATATGACAGGGCTGTTTCTGCTCCGTTTAATTTTGGTCCATTATTAAGTAGGATTTCCTGCTGAATTTAAATATAATGGTATAATGGCATCCTGTCGTAAATTGTTCTGCGGAACATTTCTGGACATACAGTTGCTGTTCTAGTGTTCTTGTATAAACATCTTTGTATTAATCAGGCAAATTTGATTACATGCAAGAGATTTTATTAATTGTCATGTATTTATTTTGTTCTTTACCTTTTTCATGGGTTTTAATATGTTTTGGATTCTGGGTTGGATTCTATGTAACAAACTGTGTCTTTGTTTTCTGGGATAAATACCGTGACCTTTGTTAGTCCTCGTTGGGACAAAGCGCCACATACATGCGGCCAAGGGTCAGTCTTTGCTGACGACCTGTTTGTTTCGTTTTCACTCTCCTTTCTTCCCTGTTTGACTTCCTCCAACCATCCACCCACTCCTCCCGTTACCATGACAATATCTCATCAGACTCGCATCTGCAATTAAACATAATGACGTGTGTGTAGAACCAGAAGAACCTTGGCGACTTGAAGAAACAAAATATTGCAATAATTGGCTTTTCCCTCTGTGGTATAAATGACTCGTTAAAGGAAACTCCCCGCCCACTACCTCACTATCCAATGACAAGTAAGTGTGCTAAAGGTTGCAGTGATAAATCACGCTCCTTCCATGCCCCTGCACAGCTGGAGAGCAGCCGTCAGGTCCTGGCCCCCTCCCTCGTCAGAAAGCCACCTGTAATGCATGCATGATTCGCAAAGCAATATACCAGCGCAGCTGGCTGTCTGATAATATATTTTTTTAATTGATCATTTTTATAGCCCACTAAACATTCTGAATCCCATCTCAGTCATTGTTTTTTATATTCTTAATCATTTATATGTTTTTATATTTCAGTTTATCCTTTTCGTGTGAAAATGAGTTGAAATATCTTCCCTTGCAGCTAGCATGATGACTGAGTACATCATGGGAACATAGGGCATGATCAGATTCTAAACTGAAAAGCAAAAGTCCATCAGCATAATAAGCAAAACGCCACGCTTCTCTCCATTCACACGATGTGTGTAAACATGTTTAATTTGCTGTTCTGACTCGGTTTCAGACGAAACAAGCTTTTTATCTGGCTATGCAGAGGATGATACAGGGTCATAGAGAGGATCGTACAGGCAGCTGCCTCCTCACTGCCGTGACGGAGCCCATCCCGGCTCCGCAAGCCGGCTGACCTTTTACCCAGATTCCACAGCCATTGTTTGCGACGCGCTTGTGTCCCTGGTGCTGATTTGTCAGCTTCGCTTTAGCGGTGTTTCCTTGGTTCCAGGGTCCAACATAAAAAGAAAAACAATAAATAGTTTTCTTGTGTGAAACATTTGGAGAGGGCATTGTTTTAATACATTTGTAAAAAAAAAAAATATTGTTGTATATTGGAATAATTTAAAATTTATGTAAGAAAGAAACTGATTTTTTTGTTAGTAATTGCTACATAATCTGGATTTTTGAGAGTATTCAGGTGTGAACAACTTAACACTAAGTTAAATATATGTTTTCAAAATCTGTTTCAGACATTATAATCATATCTCTATATTTGTGTATGTATGCATGTGTTGTTCTTATATAAGTTTATATGTTTTAGCTGCTGTACACTTCACTACACTTCGTGAAATACATAAATAATTTGGATACCTGAATAAATGTAATAAGAAAAATATCAATAGTGTAAATATTAAATTATGAGTACTTCAATGAGATGCAAATTATAACATTTATATAAATAGCATGACAGAGCAAATGAAGAACACAAAAAACGTTGCGGAGTCAAACTTTAGTGAGCAATTCATAATATATAGACGGCAATCTAAATTTATTTTGCTGTTCCATTTGTTGTTGTTGTTATATAGATATGAAAACTCTGTTATTTTTGCCGAGGAACAGATTTACAGCACACGCTGAGTAGATATGTGCATATCTTGAAGTATCCGTACTCTTCTCATCTTTTGTGACAGGATTTAATGGCTTCTCTAAACCAGAATGTTTTTGCTTGATTTTTATGTTTTTGTGGCGTTATTATGGATGGGAAAACACATAGGTGATGGTGTTTATGTGGAAAAATGCTCTCAGTTCAGCAGACGTCACCATCCTGAGCTACGCAGGCAAGGGGCTGGTAATTAGGTCATTCTATTGTGCCACATTTGAATTATTGATCTGCAGGAAACCTTGAATGGCAAAATCACAAGTTTCCAATTGAGGTAGCTAGACAGGCGCTCTTCACACGTGCACAAGCCTGCTCGTGTAAGGCAGCCTGTACTGGTGACACCTGGAATAACCTCAGGGTAAGAGTATGTTCTGCGTCTTATAAGATATTTTTGGGGCAAGAAATTTGAGTGAGAAGGGGGGGCGGAGTGACTTTTCTTGGCTGTAGATTGGATCTTATCGCTTTGCACGAGCCATGTGTCGATTAGACTGGATCTCATCACTTTGCACGAGCCACGTGTCAATTACGTCCAATGAAGAACGTAACCAAGAGCCCCAAGTCTATAGTGTAATTGTTGCACAAATGCACACCCCGCACATCCATTGAGCAGCTGGAAGCTCATTGCTTGTAATGTAATGGGATCAATAGCCTTGTCTGCATGCCATGTCATAGGTGGGGGTGGGGCGATGCAGACAGCAGGAGTATATTGAACATTATATAAAAACTGTATGTGCATCGTGGATGGGGTGACCAGGAGGGACCACATAGGCTACTACAGGATTTGTAAACTGCCATTTCAACTACAGTATTTAAATTAAAAAGACCCGGATTTCACTTTAGCAGAGTTCTTGCCTTGTGCTGATTGGCCAGTCCTCTATAAGCAGGCATATGTCACTAAAGTTAATATGAAACAGCTGAATGCGTGTTTAAATCAAGGAAACAAACCAGTAAAAGCACAGAACGAACCAAACAAACCAAATAGGAGACTTTCAGTTTTAAAGTAGTTTGTAAAGCCTGGAGTAGCTGAAAGTGTCTATCCCTCTTGACGTAGTTTCGGTGGTCACCCTAATCGTGCAGGATTTCCCAATCTGCACAGTAAATATTAATTGGCAGGTTGAAGGGGATGCTGCGCGCTGACGGCTTGGCGCTGACGGCCGCATTGTTACAGCACACGAAGGATATCTGACTAACGGAGAAGGGACACGGCCACTCAGAATGATCATCCCCCCACAGATGCTGGGGATTTTCTTTGCTTTTTCCCTGGTAAACTGTACGTACTGTATAGAATCTTTAATTTACACAGAGGAAACTGACCACACGATTTAAGTCATACAGCGTTTAAGGCTTCAACTGCACATCACGATTATCAGAAATATAGGCGCTTATTATTGCACGACAACAGGGATGAAATTTACCCCCCCCCCCCCCAAAAAAAACCACTATAGCCAAACCGAAGGTATATACCAATAAAGTGGCAAATAAGTCAATAGACACAAATCAGTCCCGACAAATGCGGTGTGAGTACAGAGCTTTAGATAATAGGCGCATGTCAGGGCTGCTAGCTCTCACCCATCTGGCAGCACACTCAATTTCACGGCAAATCGATATTATTCCATTATAAACCTATAATTAGCTACACCAAAAGCGTTGGGGTAGTTTGCATACCCTACAGACTGTTCACAAGGTACTAAAACAGTTACACACATGTAAGTGTGTGTGCAGAATGGAGAACCTCACCCCAGCTGGCTGACCAAAGGGACATGAACGTTTACGCGTATAATTTGGTAAACAGATTAGCAGTATGCCTAAAATCTATCCACATTATCGTGTCTTTCAAAAGGTTTTATGGCTATTGAACTGTCCCTTTCTTCACCGCCTCTTCAGTGCTTATCGCTTCCATGATAATATACCAAATCTTGTGGCCTGCTCCGCTAACCAGATTTAATAAGCATAAGGATACGCTGAATTTATACAGATTACTAACTTTTGGCCATCACAATACGCGCACATTTATATTGTGTAGCATTACTAGGAATCATAGATGGGAAGATTAGATTTTTACCGAAATTAATAATTCCTTTACAAATATTTTCATACAGTCCCCTCTGAAATTATTATAATGGCAAGGGCAATTCATTTGGTTTAGATTAAGAGAGGAGTATGAGATCAGATTTCAGAGCCAATAATACCATTAATTGAAAATTAAATAATTTTATTTGGTTAAACACAGAAGAAAACACCACATATTATATTGTTAGACACTATGAGATATTTACGCTCATGATTGCTGCGGAGTGCATGGCTGGGTGGACGCTGCCATCGCCTGGCACCGGTAGAAACTACGGTGTACCTCGTCTAGCCCAGGAGCAGGTCAAAATTCAAAGTTTGATCCTGAAGGTGCATCTCTATCGCACCATCGTAAAATCAAAATGTTGTAAGTTGAACCATTGTAAAAAGTGGGAAGTATCTGTAATTGCGTCTTGACACGACATAGAACATAACACCTTTTGCATCGGGTGACCTTATTTTTAGGTGAGCAAAACTCCAAGAACAGATTAAATAACCTTTAATATTTGGGTAATATTTAATATTATACCCCGTGGTGTACTTGTGATATGCAAAAGAGCAGGTATCAGAGATGAGCTGAGTTAAAAGTGCAGGTCAGTGATCTAGGTGGATAATTGTAATAAACACTTTTTAAATTATGCTTATATGCCTGCAGGTGTGCAAAGACTGTTTGGATCTTACTCCAGACATTGCAGGAAGGGATTGTAGAATATGGATGCTTCTTATTAGTCACAAATGACATCTGTCAAATTAAAGCTTAGAATGGGCCGATCTGAGGACCTTCTGTAAGGGCTGTTAAAGCTCAGCTGAACCGTCGATCAAATGTATTTTTCACTCGAGACGTGGTCAGTTCAAGCTCCACACTGCACCAGCGAGTAATTATCTCATTACACAAGTTGGTCTTTGAAATGATGCTGTCTGTGAGTCAGAAATGTGGCACGAAGACTGTGACCCATGTTTGTTCTAAACCCAGAGTGACCCAGAGCCCTTTGGGGGAAATGTGTTTTATTAACCTTTGTAAACAGTGACCTGTACTCTAGAACTGGTAACCTTTTGCTGTTCTTTGTCCAGTGGCTTACTACAGGAAGTATGTGTGTTTTTGTATGTGTGCCTGTTTATGAACAAGTGCCAGGTGTTTGCTATCGCTTTTCATCTGTTTTTGAGTTTTAGTGTGTTGGAGTTACAGTAATGGACTGCATTCAAATTTGAATCTTTTACGAAAATAGAATTGCAGATGCCTGTAGTGAGGATTATATTTACAGAGTAAACATATTGGGTACTGCATATCTATACTCTGGTAAAGTCTGCATGAGGATTGTGTTTTTATTTGCTTCAAAATGATTAAGATTTCATATTTGCTCAGGAAGCAATTACTCCACATGTTTACACAGGACACCAGGTGTGTAGCTCACAGGACCCTGGTTCAGTTGACCAGGTGTATTGGTCCATAATGACCTTGGTTTTATTTTGTGTAGCTCACAGGATCTGGTTCAGTTGATGACGGTGGTTTTGATGCTCTTGTAGAGTGACTTTACCAACAAGATTTTACTCATTCTTAGTTTAGAAATTTTATTAAAGCACTTTAAGCAAACGTCACCAAAATAGTCCATGTCAGTTCTCATAGTACACCATCTATTTCATGAACGGGAAATGAGAAAAAAATCTTCATCTGGAAAAATACTGGTATCTATTTTGGGAAGACACAAGACAAGATAGGTCCTCAGTGGGTTGTGGGTTCATTCCTTGACTATCACACAAATACTCGCCTATGAATCTGGAAACGCCAAGCTCTGATGACCCTTAATGCTATCAAAAACCAAAGAGTTGACGTGCAACAAGTACGACGTAGGTAATGACCTAAAGCTGAAAAAAACACACACGTTGCATTTGTTAGATAGATTATAGAAGCTCACCAGCTCCGCTAATGCAGCCCTTCGCTCCCGGTATGTTATTTGTATACTCGACGTTCTTTTTGTGCTGAGCAAGCCTGAAACAAACAGGCATTTTGGCAAAGCCATCACACATGCCTAAAAAATAATCTCCACTTTCCAATATATCATATCACTCCAGTACCAGGAAATAGAATACACCTGTTACCTTGCCTATCAGTCTAGGTATGGAGACACACCATTACGATTATTGCTGATGTGCATTATAGACTTTCTGTCTAAATTCCCAGTGTTTCTGGGCACACTGGGATGTTTTTAGTTAACTGGAAAATAAAAAGGGGAAGCTGTTGAATTCAAAGACCGGTGTTGACACACCACAGAGTGCACAAACTGTATCCTCAGCATTTAACCCATATGTGACACCATGACATGCAGGGGGCAGCTAATTCAGCGCCCAGGGCACAGTGCTTGGGGGTGGCACCTTGTTCAGGGTGTTTTGCTGGTCACAGATTCAAACCTCCAGTCTTTTAATTACAAATGCACTTCTCTAACCATTCACCCAGCACTGCCGGCTAACCTTCAGTTCTAATTTAAAAAAATGTATAGCCAAACAGAAGGGAACAATGTGGTTATACTTTAACTTGTGTGCATTCAACAAAGATGTTCTGTATTCAGAATTCTTGATGTTTCTTGAGTTGGCTGCTCTTTGGTGTCAAGGGAACAGATTCCATGAAAAAATGAGAAAGTCTCTCCAAACCAAGGGCACGTCGTGTCACAGTGACACTTCCTGTCGGGCTGTTAAAAATGCCCATGCATTGCAGTTTGTGTCGTCTGCAGGACAGGAGACAAATGAACGGTGGAAGGTGTGTATACATGCTCACTTAATTAGTCGGGCAAAAGCACAGGTGCATATAATCAGTGAAATAAGAACCATACCAACAGTACTGAACCCCACCTAAAAAAACAGTCAGTTTAGCAGACATTGAAACCACCAGTTGAGTCTGCATGTGAAAGTCATCTCTCAGGTACAAACCACTCGGAAATTGCAAAAAACATAATATAAATGGTCTATAATGTATTTCCTCATTAAGACACTTGGTAGGTATTCCATAGCATTCAGTTTCTTTTTTTTTTACAATTTCAAAGCCCTAAATCTTTAAAGACAATCGATAGCTATGATGCACCTTTTTATACAGTAGTGTGTTGCCATAGGGTACTCTCCATTTTTGACACAAATTGTATATTTATGTTCAGCAAAATGCTTTTTAAACCTCCTTTTAATCATACACACATAGACACACCCACAAGGACACAACAGGTGATACACAATAAATCAAAGTTACAGTTGATGACGTCATTGATGTTGCATTCACTCTGTGTTATTAAATCACAAAATGTCGTGCTCTGAATGTTGCTCTGTTACGGGCTTGCCCGTAGTTTTCTTTCCTTCTTTTCCTCGATACCTGTTCCTCTCCTGTCCTACAGGGGGCGATA
>JAODUD010000033.1:982091-995421 GCA_026784285.1 Stomatorhinus walkeri
ACAGCACACTGTAAAGTAAACCGCTCAGCGAGAAAGCTTGAAGTGAATGACAAGGGGAGATACAGTGGGATCTAGGCGTCAGTGAAAGCACCAATCACAGGCCCGATTAGAAAGGGGAACGCTGTGATTTGTCGTCTCCCCCCCATGTGACAATCACAGCCCGTGCTATAACGCACGTAGTCACTAATCTTGTGTTGTTCTTAGACTAGGAAATACTACTACTACTACTGTATATTTAAAAACCAGCGAAGTCGTGAATCCGCGAAGTAGCGAGGGATCACTGTAAACCCATAACTGTTCCTTCCAGGATTTCACTGGATCAACCCTCTGGGAAGCCGCACCTTGTGTTGTCCGGCCTTGGGGAGGTCATGGGGCTGGCTGTCGACTGGCTGCATGACCTTCTGTATTGGACCGATGCCATTGTGGGTTCGGTGAATGTGGCCCCTCTGAATGGGCACCGACGACGGCTTCTGATTGGTGGACTCTCCACCCCAACGGGGATTGCTGTGGAGCCTTTGTTTGGGTAAGTTACCTCAAGTACAACCAGGATACAGAGACTATTTTTCTGTGCATTTTGGTATTTTAAAATACTTGACTGGAAGGGTTGAAAAGCCTTTTCACTTGTACAGTGAATTACAGGTATCTGTCGACTTGTGTCTGCATTTGGCACTGGGACCACTGGATACAAGTCAATTTGGGCGTATCTAGATGGTTGTAGAGGATAGACATGACATTGAGTACAGTACAATGATATACACGGTATTCTAGCAGCAGTTCAAAGGGCCCAGTACAGGAACTGCATACATCATATGTACCCATTGTAGCGGTCGTCACCTGCAGGTTACTGCATGCATGCTGTCACAGTGGGTTGCATGTCTGTCGTCGGTGCCAAGTCTCCTGTATCTGTTCATCTTAGCGATGCGCCCGCTAATGTCCTGCCGTGTCCACTTTTGGGCGTCTCCAGCAATGTATATTTACCGTGGACGTCGGACATTCCATACGGAATAGGACCCTGGTGGCTGGATTCCTGTATTTGCTTGTACATGTCCATACAGAATTAAGCAACTTATAACGATAGAGAGCAATAAATTGTCATAACAGAAAACTGAGTAATAACATGCAATATAAATACACACTCAGTATTGACAAATCTCCAGTCTCCTGTTCTGGGCAGATGCTGGAAGCTTTGCAAGGATTGAACGGGCTGGGATGGATGGAGAAGACAGACTGACGCTCGTTAGCTCAGGACTACACAACCCTGTCGCAGTCTCTCTGGGTGAGTTCTGGATGGATGGAGGGGACAGACTGACGCTCGTTAGCTCAGGACTACACAACCCTGTCGCAGTCTCTCTGGGTGAGTTCTGGATGGATGGAGAAGACAGACTGACGCTCGTTAGCTCAGGACTACACAACCCTGTCGCAGTCTCTCTGGGTGAGTTCTGGAATTTCAAAGGGGATCAACTCCCAAGGTGTCAGTCTTGCAGGGAACCTCCTTTGGGCCATTTTGTTAAGTCTTGCAAATTGTACAATAATTAACCAGTCGCTGAGAATGACACAGCTGAAGCCTTTTTGATGTATCCACTCATGAAATTAGTAATTGGTATATTTCACACTGTGTTTTAGACACTCCTCGCCGTCTACTGTACTGGGCAGACTCTACGCTGCGCACTATCTCGCGTGTTGGATTTGATGGGAAACATCGCAAGACCGTACTGGAATCAAACGGACATCTGGACAGCCCTTTTGCACTTGCAGTATTTGAGGTACCGCTGTGTCTGCAATTGGCCAAAAATAGGAATTGCAGTTTGGAGTCTTTGCTGCGTGAGGGTGACTGAAGGTGCAGCTCACTTCCTGTTTTTGTGCACTGCGTTGCAGGGGAAGGTGTTCTGGGGCGACCAGGAAACCCGGACGCTGTGCAGCGCAGACAAGCACAATGGCAGCTCCTTCAAGGTCCTTTTGTCTGACATCCGCTCCCTGGCGGGGCTGGTCGCGGTTCACCCGGTTCTTCAGCCAGAGGCTGTGTCAGGTGACTCACCTCAGTTACACAGGGAGCTTATCTGGGGCAGCTTTGTGTTGATGTTAGTTCTTCAGTACACTGGGGCTGCCACGAGTAGTCGACTTAGTCGATGATGTTGACACCGAAAATACATTTACATGAGTATTTAAAATCGATGCCTTTTTTTTTTTTTTTTAAATTTCCCCTCTTAAAGATGTTGTGGTTCCTGATCATCAATGCTCATCACTTCCATGACTGTCCAAGAGTCGCATGCTCTGCTAACCGAATTTAATAAACAAATGGATACACCGATTTATACAAATTACTAACTTTTGGGCATCACAATATGCGTCTCAGTAATATTTTGGGTATACTACTAATTTGCTTTCAAATTGTGGGCAAAAGTAATGTCTGTATTGTGCATCCATTATCTAAAGCCCTGCAATAAGTTTGTCAAAATTAAATGGTTAAATTTTTTTTTTTTTTCTTTTGGAAGAATTTAGATTAATTGGTCTGTAAAATGGTCCCTCGATGAATCCATAGAAAAGTAGTGGAGAGTAGCAGCCCAGAATGTTCCTCGGCCTGCTTTTCAGGTGCCGTTTGCGGCCGCCCCGGGCAGGTCTGCCCCTTTCAATGTGTACCCAGGCTCTTTGAGACCAACCCCCCCCATTTCTTCTGCTTGGTACCTGGAGACGACGTTGCTCAAGGTTAGTGTGTGACGTACGAAAAGGCTTCATTAAGACGAGTGATGCGTGTTCTGCAGTCGGCGTGGATTCTGTGTGTTCTATCAGAATAGCCTGTGCTGGCCTTGTATATGTGCATAAAGGAGATGAGGGGTTAAGGAGTTTCTCGCATTGTTTGTATCTGTGTGCACTGGTTGCATTTCCACCGCAGCAGGCGGCGTACTGTTGGTTCTTTCCCTGTTCTATTGACTTCTAGTCAAGTACCAGTACCAAACCAGCTGTGTTATGCTTCGTTATGTTGGGGTGGGACACGGATGCGTTCATTGTCGAATTTTGGTTATGCAAATAACCTGCCTCTAAAGACAATACAACCACAGTCTTGGAAAAAGACACAAAGTTTACAAAAATGGTCCAGGCACCCAGTTTTATCAATGGAGAGACCCAAGCTTTGACTGTGATCTGGTCAGAAAAACGGATACAAGATTAGGATGGAATGACAAATAAAATTAAATGTAAAAAAAAAAAAGAAACTTGTACTATATCACACATCACCCATCTGTACAATATATTATAGCTGTTTTTTTCAAATTCGGTAGAAAATACACTGGCTCATGTTATAATGTCATTCATCGCTGGTGCCAGTGTTTACACCAGTGAGAACCCAACACCGTGTCAGAAGCATGGTATCTGTTGCAATAGTAAAGTGCCCTTGATGAATTCCCCCCCCAATACAGTTTATCATCTTAAACCTCACAGAATCTTCTGGCCCAGCTTCATAGCCTCTCTTGGAATATTTGGTTGAACGCCAAGAATGTGGATCTTGGTGTAAACAAAATGGATTTATCCAGGGGGGGCATGTTGACTTCATGCAGCATTTTTGCGTATTATCCTGAGCTTGTAGTGCCCACCTCTCGCTGTGCTTATTTGTTTTGTACATGTTTGTGTGATTGGCACCTCAGTTGCTGAGTGTCTGACTGATTTGGCATCCATGGTGTTCTCTTAAAGGTTCTCAATGATTTTATTTAATTTTAAGAATTTGATTAAATACTAAAATGAGAAGTATTCACTGTCATGAATGTGACTTCCCCCCCCCCCCCGAAATTGAGTATCTGTTGGGTAAATTTGCGTTCCTTTTGTTTGCAGGACATAAGAATTCCGCTGTTATTTATGACGCCTCCTTCACAGAGATTCTTTCTTTAATTGGTGAGTTTGGTCACTTTATGGTCATCCAGTCCCTTTCTCTCTTGCTTTAATCACTCACCCTCACTTTAGCTGCTATACACCCCCTGCAATGTTGGCCACTACATGTCTGGGTTAGTCATTCATTGGTCTTTAAATGGACCCTCGTATGGTGTCTGTCTGAGTCCCACAGAGGTGTCCAAGCACCTTTACCTGCTGCAAACCGGTGTGTTAAGCACTGAGTACCTCCGCATGTTTGTCCTCGTACCAGTTCCAACACTTGGGGGCGCTAGAATGCGCTGATGCAAGTTTAACATCTGTTGTGCACCGGGGTTAGAATAGGTTGCACAGCGCAGGTTGGTGCACTATGGTCATATGAGGGTCTTTTGTTCCAAATGCCTGGTTGCCAGAGGGTGGCTCTCAAGGCCCCTAAGCCCAAGTGCTCCAGAGACAGTGTGACCCCTCTCTGATCCTCACTTTGATGAAAAAATGTCTTTGCTGTAAGCTTCCACCAGTTCTTAATTTTTATTTCTTAAAGGGTGCTTTTTTTTTTTTTTTAATCCTAATTTTAACCAAAATATTGTGTAATTTAATATGACTGGTTATTTTGAAGCACATCAGTGTATTGTACATTTTGGAATGTGAAGGCCCCTGGACGTGCTCAGAACGGGGCTCTGTAGTGCATGGTGATAGACCTGCGGACATTCCTCTGTGCAGTATTGCTGAGCGTACTCTGGGCCACCTTACTCTCCCGTCTGTGCAGTATTGCTGAGCGTACTCTGGGCCACCTTACTCTCCCGTCTGTGCAGTATTGCTGAGCGTACTCCTGGCCGTATTGGTGCTCTGGTGGTGGAACACAGAGTTCAGCTGCCCCAGGAGTTGCCTTCTGCACCCCACCATCTCGCTGAAAGAATCCCAGGATCCTCTTGTGCCAGTTCTGGTCCCTGATGTGTATTCCTTGAAGGTCAGTACACCATGCAGTCTGTAAATTCAGTATAGCAGTGATCTTCATCCTGCCGCATGCTTCTTGTTGCAGAGTAATGCTTTGTGTGACTTTCTGAAACGTTAAAAGCAGCATCTTTAATGTTTCTTCAGGATGCCCAGCTAAAGGTGGAAGAACGGTGCCAAATGTCCGTTTGATCCAGCTGCTATCTGATGTTCCTCTTCTCAGATCCCTCATCTGTTGTGTGTCGTCCTGAGGCCAGTGATGTATTAGCACTTACAACATAATGGTTGTTTAAATTTTTATTGTGCTACTGTAAAGATGCATGCCGACGATTGACTGACTGCGGTTTGTGGTTGAGCCACAAGTGCATCTCCACATTTCTCATGAGGCAGCTAAAGGCAACATGAGCATGTGCAACCTAGCAATAGCCACAAGGGGGCGATAGGAGCTCTGTTTAGGGGAACACAGTAAAGCAGATCCGGATTCCTGTCCTGTGGGACTTTCTAGCTGTAGAATGCCAGGGTTGACTCTGGTCCAACAGTCAGAACCCTATGGCTTTTTGGAAGAGTTAAGAGCTTCATTTAGGCACAAGGTTCACTCTTGACCTAGACAGAGTTTGTTTCATTTTGGGTTTTTATTTAAAATGTCTCTTTCTGAATTTAAGGAATAATGAATAACTTTCTGTTTATTCTGTATATGTACTCCAGTTGACGAGCAGTAAGTTTGAACAACTAAAATGGGGAATGTTATGAAAATGTCAGTTTTAAATTTTGTTAACTGCTGAATGCATGCAGTCAAGAATCCTGCACATTTGAGGTAGTGCAGCGATACTGATGAAAGGTTAAATTCTTAATTTTTTTTTGTTGTCTCCGTTCAATAAATGTTCTTAATTGGATACAGTCTTTATTCCAGTGTAATATTATGGGTACCTCCTGTATCACCTGGCACGTCAAGCAGGTGGCCGAAGCCTGGCTTATAGCCGCAGTGCCTCCATTTGCCCCACCCCTCAGCAATAACTGAGTATTTTAGCTGCCTATTGCGTGACCTGCGCCAAACCCACCCCCAAGCACTAGGGTTTGGTATCACTATACCAAACGAGGAAAAACATTCCTACAGTCCATAAAAGCTTTCATTATTTAGCAGCATTACAGCTGTGTATTGAAGCATAAAATCTGATTAGGTTTGTTGAAATGGATAGTTTGTGACTGAAAACTGATTCTTTGAGCAGTTTATGCAAATGTGCCTGTAAAACCACACCAAATGTGGTAAGAGTTACTCTACCTTTGCTATTTCTCTGTTAAATCCTTAAATCAACTTTGCATTAATCCTGGCCGTATTTATAGCCATGCTTAAGAAACCAGTACAGCAATGGGATTAAACCTCGAGGCCAAGAAAGAATCCCTAGTGTCCTTCAGTCTCAGGCACTAAGACTGCTTCCCATCCCAATCTTGTCCTGGACTAAATAGGCGTGACATCCCCATTTTCTGCAGCTCTCTGGATGGATAAGATTAATTTCAGGCACAACATTGGATACAAGCAATCCCAATTTATTCTTGACTTGCCATGGGAGACGGAATAGAATCAACAAATCTTCTTTTGAGCAACTTCTAGTCCTCCCTCCCTGCCCTTGCTTTCTCTGGAATCATTGGTATGGATCCTTCTCAGAGTGGACTCAAAAAGAAGCTGAAGAAGAGACGCTCCACGTTGTTCGCCAGGCTGAGTGACGGCTTTGCCCGAAGCTCTGGAGGTAAGGAAAGTCATTTTCCTTTCTCTCAGGACAGTTCTGTGAAGCCATGGAATTCTATGGAGAATTTGGACAGCCCAGAACCTAAGGGTAAGAGTGAAGGGCGTGAAAAGGCCGAGCGTGTAAGGCCATCAAACATCATGAACATTAATGTTGGTGGGACAGTATTCCGTATCGCGAAGAGCGCGGCTCTCCAGTACCCCCAGTCTCGCATAGGCTCTCTGGCCCTGTGTACTGACCCAGTCCGGCAACTCGCACTGTGTGATGACTATTCGGTGCTCACTAATGAGTTCTTCTTTGACCGTGATCCTGCATTCTTTCACTACATCTTCCATTTCTACCGGAATGACGTTCTGTGGGTGATGAGAGAGCTCTGCCCCGTTAACTTTGAAGAGGAGATTGCATACTGGGGACTGAGCATGAAGGAGACCCAGCGCTGCTGCCGCATTCTTTTTGAGGAAAAGGTGGATGATATTAAGGACTATCTTAAAGTTGAAAGGGAGCTCATGGAGGAGATCCAGCCCAAGCAGAATGAGGAGAGCTTTGATGGTATGTTCCTCGGCGGTCTCCGCAAGGGCCTGTGGGACTTGATGGAGAAACCTTACTCTTCAATGGCTGCCAAAATCTTCGCAGTATTTTCTAGCATATTTGTGATAATCTCTATTGTGGCTATGACACTCAACACTGTTACAGAACTAAAAACTTCCAAAGTTTACGGGAAGACTTATATGGAGTATATAGAGATTGTATCAATTATTTTCTTTACCTTTGAGTACTTCTTAAGACTTCTTACAACTTGCGATATTAAGCACTTCCTGAAAAGTACACTCAACTTTGTTGACCTGGTGGCGGTCATGCCCTACTTCATCCAGCTGATCTTTGAGGTCTTTGCCAGTCAAGAAGATCTGAGTGTTCAAGAGGACCTGCAAACCATGGCACGCGTCAGCAAGGTCAGCAAAGTGTTGAAGGTGGTGAAGCTCATGCGCATCTTCCGGATCCTCAAGCTGGCACGACATTCCACTGGCATGCGGGCCTTCGGCTTCACAATCCGGCAGTGCAAGCAGCAGGTCTGCTGCCTCTTCCTCTTCATCGCCATGGGCATCTTCACATTCTCCGCGCTCCTGCACTCTGTGGAACATGATGTCCCTGGCACCCCTTTCAGCAGCATCCCTGACGCCTGGTGGTGGGCTGCAGTGAGTAAACACCGCCCTCATTAATATCTACTATCCAGAGCCTTTTTTTTTTTTTTTTTATACCATTTTAATTTTATGGTGCCACCCTATTTGTACCTAAATATCCGGCACTTTTTTACAACATTTGAGAGTTAGAGAAACTAAATTGAATAACTGATAATGACTGAGGTAGTGAAGCCAATTCTCAGAAATGAGAAGGAGGCGTTACAGATTCCGTTCTGTGTGCACTGACGAGCCAGTTTAGTCATAAGAATAAAAATTCCTTTGTTCTGACTCATACCATAACTAAAGTTTTATTGCGACAATGGCTGTTTTGTTCCTATCTCTATAGGTAAGTATCTCCACAGTTGGCTATGGTGACGTGGCGCCCATATCCTTCCTCGGTCGAGTGGTGGCGTTTGGCTGCATCTCCTTTGGTATAATCCTGAACGGCATGCCCATCTCGATCCTGTTTAACAAATTCTCTGATTACTATGCCAAACTGAAGGCGCAGGAGTACACGTACATTAATGTGCAGCAGGGGCTGAATCTCAGAGCTCGCTTACAGCACAAGTTCAGCATTTGCTTTCGACCCCAAGCAGAGGATCTGGATGTAGCTGACTGGCCTCCTCGCACCTCTTTAGCGAGAAGGTGAGGGACGGGCCGCAAGGTGGAAGCTTGGAAATCTCTCTGCACTGTAAAGACGGATGGGAAGTGCGATCTGCATTGCTATGAAGAGCGAATTATTTTCTCTGTTGTACCTCTGACATCATGACTGCTTCCATATCCTATTCACTATAATTAAAGGCATATTGTGATTTATTGATGTAATTGGTTTGTATTTTATTATGTGGGGGGGGGGGACATTTGTATCGAGGTACTTTAAAGTGTACTTAAAACTACTGACCCTATGAGTCATTTGACCCAGCTAACTAACATATTTTGTTAGAAGAATCCAAAACAGATTAACAATCAGGTCTTCATTGTCTTGAACAAGAAAAGCCTGAATTCCTCAAAATAGGAAGGAATTTAAAGCAGCTTCCAAGTATGCAGCCGAACCTGACCGAGCCGATTTGATCCCCCCGAGAGAATTAACGTAGACATGAATTCTGTATACTGTAGCTTCCAGGTGGTGAGAAACATTGGTAGAAAGAGGAAAATGGTGAAATGGAGTCAGATTCACAGCAGGCAGAAGCTAAACAGCTAAGCTTTGTCTAATAGGATTAAGGAAGGCTTTGGGAGAGGTTGGATATGTAATGCAAATGGTCCACCTTAAATGAATCTGGAGTGGTTGGGTGTGTTGGATATGTAATGCAAATGGTCCACCTTAAATGAATCTGAAGTGAAGCTTTTTTGCATGCTGTTATAGCGCACACATGCGGACTCTTGTGTACACACTAAATTTTCACTGCTCATGGTCATGGTCGGTACTTGCGTACAACGATGGCAAATGAGTTACCAGCCAAGCTTGGGTGTCGCTGTTAATCAGCTGTGACATGACAAAACGAACAAGAACAAATAAACATTATATATACAAATGTACAAAAACACTGAAGTGCATCAAATGGATTCAAGGCTCTTATTTGTCACATATACAGTCCAACTGTAACCTGCAGTGAAATGCGCAGTGGTCAGCTCCGCCATAAGAATACTGAAAGCAGTGCAGTGAAAACGGTATGTATTACATGCAGTTTTCCTGCAGTGCAGAACTATATCAAATGTGGTTCGATCTCAATTCTTTGCCCAGTGTTTAGGTGCTTAAGTTCTACAAGGCTATGTACTGAAATGTGCTCCTCCGATGAGTTATTTATGTAAAGGTGCCTCTACATCCTCAGACAGTTACTCATCTTCTGTCAGTCGCTGCAAACACCCACTCAGTTTTCTTGTACATGTGCAGTGTACAAAAAGGTTTGCTGGACCCAAACTTTGGGCTGCCAATGTACTGTGGACACCCCCTGATGGTGTAATTTACATCATTCACCCTGTGCGTGGGCCGTGATGGAATGTGGAAAAGCGAAGCATGAATTGGCGTCCTTAGTTTCTAGTGGAAGAAGGATGTCTGATCAGTTGCTAATCAGAGAGACAAACCAGTGCAGCAGGTAACAGGCCCAAGGTCAAACTGCTGACGTACAAGTTACCCTGCTAAATAAAACCACCAAGAGAGGATGTGGAAACTGACGTTCTGCACACCATGATAACAGCTACAGATGCCCAGATGAAGGTCAGATAGGGAGGAAATGTGAGGAGCAAACTCACAATAGTGTTGTTCCTTTCCTGCTAATGCATATCACAGTTTCCAATCATCAGCTGCATGTGCAGTCATTCACGCAGATTACCCACATTCACCCACATTAACAGCTTCTCTAAATGCCCCATCTATCTAGAAGCCTGTGTACTGCTACTGCTTAATACTGGAGCCAAGATATCTTTGCTGAATAGTGCCAAATACAAACATTACAGCCTTTAGTAGTCACACACACTCTGTGGTTATAGCTGGAGTAAGACTGACTTTATTGGCCTCCTACAACTTTCACTGCAGTTCAGCTCCTCAGCAATTGCCGCATTCATATTCTACATCAACGTGGAAACAACATAGGTTCTCTGCACAGGGTTCTCTGCTCAGGGCATATTGCAAATGTACTCCCCCAGACAGGATCAATACTGGACCTGGGTGTATGAAAGCCTTCTCAGACAAGCTTCTGAACCCGGGGTCACTCTGGTCATTACGAGGGGGGGTCCCATGGGTGTTTACCCACGTGGCCTTGAAGTGATGCACATGGTGAGCAAGAACATTCAAATAGGCTTTGGCATTCAAGCAATGATCAATTGGTATCAATAGGCCCAAAGTATACCAAGAAAATCTTCCCCACACCCCAACCCCTGCCCCCCCACCCCTAGCCGTGTGCCGGTGCTCCCCTCGTCATTCAGCGCCGGTGCTCCACTCGTCATTCAGCACTGGGTACCGGTACTCCCCTTGTTATTCTGTGTCAGTACATAAGAAACATTCACGGTACTCCCAGGACTGCAAACCAGTACCGACTTCAAGAACACCCAGAATATAGCATGTTCTCTTCCTAATAGTATTATATGAAATAAAGCTTCTTTTCCCCACAAATTTATTGCAGGAAATAAGGTGGCCTCGCACTTCTAGTCATTTACGTAGCCTTGGAGTAAGAGACCACCAAGTATTTTACTACACTGAATTATACCGAGTATAACTGTATACATGACAAATAAAATTTGATTTGGAGTTCGATTCCTGTATCTGTGTATGTATGTGTCTATGAGCGACTCACTACGATTCTCTTGTAGGAAAGACACAGGAAACAGACCAGGGCTGGCAACTTTTGCTCAGCTGACTGAAGTGAGGTTTTCAGTTCAAGACTAGTTTGCACACACATGTGTGCACATTCACATGTTTGAAACCATTTAATTACCTTGTAAATACATGTAGCCTACATGTGTGAAACCGTTTATTTACCTTGTAAATACATTTACATGTGTGAAACCGTTTAATTACCTTGTAAATACATCTACATGTATGAAACTGTTTTAGTCATTTCACTCAGTCCGGTTACCGTGACGCATTTCTGCCCCATAAAAGTTTGGCGCATTCTGCAAGTGGGGTGCTGAACCGGACCTTTCCTCGCCTGCTGCCTGAAGACCACAGGAAACCAAAAGTAAGTTCCTCTCACTTTCCTTCCTGTATTTTTGATGAGGCCATCAAACTCAAAGCTCATTCCTGTTACCCAAATTACTAGGCTGTTTTATTTAATTTATTTGTTTAATAATACATTTTGGTGAGTTACTTGAATGTAGTCAATGTTACCATACTATTAGGTTTGATGACATGAGAGTCAAGGATGTAACCAATCATTTCTTTAAAATACACACTTTGTTGAGGGGGAGACAACTATGAACTAGTTAATGTGATTTTCAAATGATATTTAAACAGTTCCTTGAGTAACTGGATTGGTAACAGGATTGAGAAAAATGCAACCATCTTCCATTTGAAAACCTTGAAAGAATAAATGATCCGGTGTAACTGGCCTAGCTGCTACTGATTGCGAAACTAGCGCAGTTTCTTCTTGGAAATACAATGGGGTGGAGATAGAAATAGGGGAACTGACGACCGGCGACACTTTCCGACGCTAGTCTATGGGGGGGTAATGTGCTTAAAGAAGACGTGAGAATAGCAATATCTGGTAAGTCTACAAAATGCTTAACAATTAAACGCACAATTATCCTTCTTTTTTATTATGCCATGTTTATAATATTTCAGTGTCAATGTTTTACAATAGGCTATTTCACATCGAACATTTAAAGAATTTGGTTGAATCTCGATAATATTGAAAGTTTACATTCTTTACATCGATCCGTGTTATTCCAAACATGTCTAGGTTTATTTTAGGTCAAAAGAACGAAACAGAAAATCGCTAAACGGAAACTGTGAAAGTTGACACTAGTACACGAAAATTTCATAAAACATCGAAAAAGCAACAGATTTCACCATGCCTCGTATGTATGTTTGTATTACTTCCAATGTGTGTTGCATATAACGGGGCCTTCCGGTGTTTCTGTAAGACAAAACTAAAACGCAACGATTCATATTGGCCAAATGCATATGCTGTTTTAAAAGGCGCTCGCTTTTGCCCGAACTCCTCTTTGCGCCGAATTCAGACCGATTCGTTCACGTCTGCTTCGCATTAATTACTAATGTTGTCATAATAGAGCGGGCGAATTATATTCATATTAGTTTCTAATATGAATTCGGAAGCAGTGCCGGTGCTCGGCGCGCAGATGCGTTGTAAAGATGGGAACAAAAAAATAATTATCATTATTTGGTCATTTTAACTTTTTTTTTTTTTGCTTTTTATCAGATTGCTTAAACAAATGGATTTAACAGAATTCAGCAGCCTGCCTCCTTTCCTTTAAAAGTCAGTTCTGTCTTATAGGTCATGGTAGGGTGAGCAGATAATCCATGTCAGGGAGACACTTTGAGCTACTTCGGGTTTTACAAACTACTTGTGAATGGAAAAGCTCCTGTGTTTGGCTAAATAGTTCAGCTCTTCTTGTGCTTTTGACATTAGCATTAGTGACTCATGCATGATTATAGGAGCCTGACCAATCAGCACACAGTAAGAACTCAGTGCTCAGGTGAAATCCAGGTCCTTTTAAATGAAATGGTAATTTACAATTCCTGTCCTAGCTCAGTGTCCTCGCTGACATGGATTATCTGGTAACCCTAGGTCATGGGTGTTGTCGGGCCACTGTGCTCAAAGTAATTCAAATGGTGGTCAAGGTATTGATTTGATTTGGCTGGGCACCTTAAAAACATGCTTAGTTGTTCACCTACTTTATTTTTGTTCAGCATTTTAACTCAACTGCATTAAATATTATTTTTAGTAAAAATACAACAGAGGGGTTAGTTACATTCTGTGCTATTTTATGAGGTAGTGGGCTAAATCTCTGTTCCTGTGATCCTTTTTGCTGGTTGCTGGTTCGAGCCTGGCTTCAGGACATGTAGGTTCTTAAACAAGGCCCATAACCCCCAGCTCCATGGGTGTTGCCCTTTGTAGCTCACTATAGATCCTCAAACAAGGCCCATAA
>JAODUD010000033.1:1105675-1120638 GCA_026784285.1 Stomatorhinus walkeri
CCGAGATAGGAGTGATGTATCATCAGGATTAACGGATATATATAACTGTGTATCATCTGCATAACAATGAAACCCAATACCATGATTTCTGATAATTTCACCAAGAGGTAGCATGTATAGGGTAAACAGTAGTGGGCCCAGTACTGATCCCTGGGGGACCCCATATAAGACTTTAGTAGCCTTGGATGATTCATTATTCACACACACGTGACCCAGGTCCCAGGGGTATGAGGCAACAGTGCTAACCACTGCACCACCATGCTGACAACAATGAATTCAGATAAATTATTATTTTTCTGATTAGCTAATAACAGACATAAAAGACAAATCAAATATTACTACAAACTTAAATAAAACAATGAGGTTATTCCCGATGAAACCTTTATTTAGAAAAAACAAGAAACGCTTTATAAGTAATGCTACCCCAACGACCAAGTCTATCGACACCATTACAGTACTTCATAACTTTGACTAGCGAGGCGTTTCCCGTACAGTAACGCAGATTACCATTAACGCCGCACCGTACTCTATTAGATACCTCTACCACTAAGTGCGATCGTTTTCCACAACCGCTGTAATATGTTAGTACCACAATAGTTTGAATCACCGTAGTTCTAACTACAATATAATACCGAGGTTGACTTTTACAGCGGGAAGCGTGCCAAAACTCAGAAACTATTAGTTATTACAATGCATTTAGTGAAACAGGCTCGATCTGTATTTGCTTGTTTTACTTGAATCACTATAAACAGTTATAAATTCCTGGTACATCCCTGTTCGTATAGGCACGTTAGTGGTTCTGTGGGCTTGATGAGTGCGTGAACGAAATCTGTGTGATCATATCTATGGATGTGTTTTTTTTTTCTTTTTCATGTGGCAACGAAAGCTCTCGGAGATTAACAACTGATTCATCATTTTTAGCCATTAATTCGCCAGTATTTCGTTTGCTTTGCTCGTGTTTTATTCCATTTAATACAACGTGTAACGATAAACCGTTTCCGCGTCATCGCGCCGTGCGCATGCGCAGTAAGCATACGGAAGGTGTCTCCTGCTGTCCGTTAACACAGCTCGCGGTTGCGCCTGCGCAGTAAGCACACGGAAGGTGTCTGCTGCTGTCCGTTAACACAGCTCGCGGTTGCGCCTGCGCAGTAAGCATACGGAAGGTGTCTGCTGCTGTCCGTTAACACAGCTCGCGGTAAGGCTACCAGCTTACTAGACATTTTCTGTTGGTAGGTAAGTTCTATTTGACAGTCGTTCATTTTGGGTAATTTCGTCTTCTTTTTGGTTTTATAAGTATCGCGATATTACTCGATGTGATATTGCCATGTGATAATCGTGCAACCCGAAGTGTATGTTTATATATGTAATGAGTTGTACCATATAGCGTATAGAGGTTCGTTTAGCAAGGTTACTCCTAAATACAGCAAAATATTTAATATTTGTACCAACATGGTGACTACTGTCCTTCGACTGAATTTTGTGCTATCAATCTAAGCACATTGCTTACGAACGTTCTTTCGAAACATCTGTGTCGTTTAATGGTGGTTTGTTCTGTGAAAGTTACTGACGTAGTTACTTCCATAGTTCGCACTATGGTTCCGGGAAACGCACAACTGCAACAGCTCTTGTGAAAGCGCCCAAACGTAGCCTTAAGTTTCACTTGCGCACTCGAAATAAGTAAAAGTACTGACTGACGACTCAAGGCAGGTTATAGGAAGGAAAAGTAGGGAACGGTCGCATGACTAGGGATGAGCTGTGAATGGGCTCAAATGTGCAAAAAAGTTTAATTACTATTTAAAAATTAATATTTAATGAAAAGTAAAAGAAACTATCAAAATGTACAGTACATTTACAAGACTGTCCACCCCCCCCCCAGCAATGTATGTGAATCCTTCCAGAAGTCAGTCCTCTTTATTTTCTGTGTGCATGAACAACGAATTGGGTCAACAAACATTTTAGATTTGTTTATTTTAAGTTTCAGCCTTGTTATAAGAGTAGGTATGGAATTCTGTAAACTGACCAGACACATAATGCGTTTTTATCACTTACTTTGGTCACCCACATAGAGACACTGAGTGCATACAAAGGCACATATGTATTTGCTGTGTAGTAGGCAAAATATGGTATGCAAAGTGAGTGAGCAGAATGTCTGAATCCTCAGTATAGATGAGATAGATGAACAGCACTTGGACGATATTACATTCTGCAACCAATGGGCACTACGCTATCCCCCAAGGCCACAGGATCAGTGAAGAATGTTGCTAGGAAATTTCACCAAAACAGCAGTATGTGGTGTGGTCCTCTAACTGAAGTCAATAAACATAAGGATATAAATTCATACAGATTTATTACTTTTGGGTATCAATACGTATCTCATTAATATTTTAAGCGTACTACTAATTTGCTTATTGAACTGTGGGGGAAAGTCATGTCTGTGTAGTGCCAAAACGCCATTATCCAATATCCGAAGCCCTACGGTTTGTTGTCAAAATAACTTAAAATGTCAATTTGATTTTCTGGAGGTAAATTAATTGTTGGGATTGGTCGATTAATCGATGAAATACTTGAAAGTTGAAATAGAAAAATAGTCATTAATGGCAGATTTTACATATTGCAGATGTCCATCGCCTTAATTTCTGTTGAGTAATGTCTGATTGGCCTTACGTCTGAGGTCCATAGTAAATAATACACTGATTGAGAGATGCCTGAAACGGACGCTGTAGGACATTAGCAGGTGTATCACTTTTGATAATAAAGCATTATTTTATAGTTACATTATTATTTGCTGTGCAGTACCATGTGTATATTACAGTAACATACCTTATGTCTTGCCTCTCGCCTTTAACTATTGAAAAAAGCCCAATTTGACTTGTGTCCAGTGGTTTCCATCCTAAATGCGAACGCGTGATGTGGGATACCTGTAGTCCCAACCACCTCTTTGATAATGGAGAGCTGAAATACATGCTGCAGAATGTAAGCTTTGATAATATGTCAGCGTGGAAAAATATAAATTCTTGCTTAATACATGGAAGTAAAATGTCATCACATTGTACATTTGATGCCTTTTTGCTTTTGGCAGAAACAGCCACACTTTTACATAGGAAATTCAGATCTGTATTTATTTGTTCACTGTATTATTTAGGCAGATGTGGCTGGTAAATCACCTCAACCTTCAGCAGGAGAAGTGGGCTGGGGATGGATGGATGGATGATGTGGGTTTGATGCGTGACTTGGATACAGCAGATTGCTTTTGGAGTGGGAGAGTGCAGTGGAGCTCACTGTAATCCACTGCAATAGTGATGTCATCCCCTGGCATCGCGGCAGGTCCTGAGCTTGGGGCCTGGGTCTTTAGGTAGGCAGGCTGATTGTAAATGTGGTATGTGATGGTTTGGACCCCTGAGCCACACCCAAAATCACAAGTGACAGCCAAGCATTTTCTCCAGAAAAAAGTGAAGTTTAGATTTTGAGAGCGTACAAACTGGGGAACGCATATGTAAAATGTGAAAAGGGTATGGATGTTTACAGGGAGATATGAGGTTTGATTTCTTTTATTAAGAAAAATCTTGCATTGAAGAAAAGCTGATTTTTGTTGGTGTATCCTGTTAATTATAGTTTTTGTATCGGCAAATTGGTATCAGCAGGTCATACTTGCATAAAAATGGAAATCAGCCAAGAAAATTACTGTCGGTGCATCTCTAATAGACTATATGAACTAAATTCTTTATTTCTCCCGAAGTATTGAGATTTTCTACTTTTAAAAGTTGAATGTCCCCCACAAAAAGCACATTTAGGAGTAATGTGGATTTTTTTAAAGTTTTAAAATATCCCTATGACAGCAAAGTACCCCAGATATTTAATGTTAGATTTACCCCACATTTTATTTAAAGCCTTAATTTTTGCAAGGTTTTAGTGAATTCTTGTGATTGCATATTTGATCCAGGAGGTAGTGTTCGGCCCAAGGTCAGAAAACTCTATCATCAGCAACTAATTAGTCTGCAAAATAATTGAACACCTGTTAAGCACCTATACTTTGTGAATTTTATACGCAGAGATTAATTAATCTTATATAAGAAAGAACACATTCACTATTAATTACTTCAGATAAAAGTAACCTCTTGAAATAAGTAATTCATAGTTTTAAAATCTTTCTTATATTACACAATAATCTGATGAAGTAAGCACGTACACCCCTGCAGTTACATTGTTTAACTTGTTATTAAAAACTAATTTCTGGTGCAACTTAGAGTATTTATTAAGGGTTTATTTTCAGACGGATGTTTAGAGGATAGTGTTCTTTACTGCATCCAGAGCTCATTCAAGGTCAGCAGTAAGGAGACCTATTCCCAGTGAGAACCAGGTTGCACTGGTGGACTTGGGTGTACAGTATTGTGCCTGTTGTAAGTTCTTAAGGAGCAGCTGAAGACAGGCTCTATTCAATTGGATACAGCGGCTGTCTTCTGAATCGCAGCCCACAGTGGCCGTAGTTGTATAAGTAAGCAGACTGATAACTCTTCTGTATTGATACCGAGGTATCAGGGATACTTGCACAGTCTGAATATACTGCCTGAAGAGTTACGTTTTTCATAGTACACAACACATTTTGATACTATTTCTTGATGCGTTTTAGCTTTAGTGCAAACTGTACTTCAATGTTAATACAAAATGTCAAGGAGACGTTTAAGCAATTTCTAAAGTGGTTGTTCATATATTTTTAATCATGCATTATTTGCCCCAGAGGCAAGATAACATTCAGTTCATACATTTTCCTGAATTTTCATTCAGGGCTGTAACTTCATTCCTGGGCTGGATGGAAGTTTCCTCTGTGTTGTGTGCTTACACGATGGCTGAGGCTCAGGGAAGCAGTTTTGCAAATCCAGGCCATATAACTAACACAACATATAAAATATGTGTGTGATTCATGTTATATCATGCTATGTAGCTATTGGTGTGTGTGTGTGTGTGTGTGGATTAAGTTTATATTACATTATGGAAACAAAATGACCCCCACAAAGTGATATAAAAACTGTTATTTTGACATTGTGGGAACCATTTTTCAAGTCCCCACAAAGATCTGTGAATGCAATCAAAAATCAAAAGTAAAAATGCCAAAAGTCTTGTAGGGGTTAAGGTCATAACGTTGGGATAAGAGTTTTTTTCCAAAGAAATGAATGGAAAGTCCCCCCAAGGATATAATTACTGACGTGTGTGTGTGTGTGTGTGTGTGTGTGTGTATTCTGCTGTATCAGCCTAGTACGCCTATGTTAATCTGTGACTTTGGTATAGTTTCATTTTCCCCTATTCCTTTGTTGTCAGTCATATTTCTGAAAGGCCGCATCTGTCACCGCATTGCCTTGTCCTGGCAATAATGCTGTGATTTCAGTTAAAGCCCCAGTAAAACAGAGGAAGCCTGTTCTTATTAGCAAGCCTTGATCTTCTTGTCAGAATAGAATATGGCTGACATTTTCATAAAAGGCTACATGTAGGTGACCTGTTTTGTATTCAGAATTTTTTTTCAGGGGATTATTTATGGACGCATTCTTCATCTTTAATTGTCCCTGTGATCTGCTAAAGTAAAAAAATGTCTTATATGGTGCTAAATGTCTTTTACCAGAGCAGTACTTTTCAATATTCAAAAAGTACAATGAAATACAAAGTCATCTATGTTTTGGCTGACATGTTTTGTAGGACATAGAGTTGTCAGTGGTTAATATTAAATTTTATTATTAATATTTCTCCATCCAACCATTGTCAGCGCACTTATCTTGAAGAGGGATGTTTTAATTTATTTGTTTAATTATGCTTAATATTTCTTTTATTTTAGTAGTCAGTATTTTTAATGCATGCACATATAATGCATTCTGGATTTAAGGGATGTATGGAAATGTGTTCTGTATTTAAGGGATATATGCATTTTGTAAGCCAGTGTACATGCGGCGTTATGTGAGGTACTTAAGTGGTATTGTAGTTATTTAGATGCGACAGTAACAGCAGTCGAGGAAATGTGTGCTGGTGGCAAACAGCCCATGAGAGAGGATTCTCTGCGTGGGGGCGGAGTCACAGAATCAATCGCAGCCCTTAGGCTTTGCAGTGGACATTTCATTACAGCGGCTAGGGGGGGCAAAAGCGTGATGGGAGATCTGAGTAGCTACAAATTCAACGTCAAAATGGATTTTCTAAATTGGATTTGTATAGACTGAAGATAGCTGAGGGGGAAAGGGTGAGCAAAAAGGAGAAGGGGTGTGAGGGAGACCCCCCCAGGCTGGTGGGATGGAGCGGAGTGCTGAGCCTTAATGCTGTTTGGCCAGGCAGTGGGCACCTTCCCTTGCTGCCATGTGAGCAGGCAGTGGGCATGCTGTCATTTAGCTATCCCTCCTGCCTGCCTATGTTTCTGAACAGAATAAGACAGAAGTAGCTTAATTTGACCTTGTGAGAAAAATGAAATGTTGCAGCTATCTATGTATGTCTCAGTGTGTCTGACTGATGTCTGAGCAGTTCTGGACATGTCATGGTGCCTTCAAATTGTGTCATTATATTATGCTAAATTTTTAAGTATTATTCAAGGGGTATTTTTAACATTTTACCTCAGTATATATGACAACTAGAAGTCAGTTACAATGAGAGTGTTCTACAGATGAGAAGAGGGCAATTTTATTTGTAGAGCACATTCCAAAAAACAGCAATTGACCAAAGTGCTGTACTAAAATGAATAAAATAAGAAGAAATGTATTTGAAGAGTATGCCATTTGCTGACATTAGAAACACTGGCCTGATTGCTGGTTAGGTTTGGTACAGTGTTATGTTGTACTTGGTGAACAGGAGTCCAATATTTAAAGATTCCACAATAATGAAAATGAGAAAAGAAGTGTATCTTGTGAAGTGCAAGCATGTGACAGATTAGGCATTGCGACTGGTGATGGTTTCTGAACATGGAGTCAGCAATAATGAAAGCTTTCTGCCCAGATAAGGGAAGCAGAGATGAAGCCTCAGTGGCCTTTTGTCTGTTTGGGGAAGGACAGAGCACCAGGTACCTTTTCGGGGGAACTGCAAACAGACAAAATATATGTATATTTTCAGACAGCATTTAAAACTAGCTTTGTTATCAGTGGGGAGGTGGCATATTGTCAGAGGCATATAAAAGGGATGTTTTCTATCTTTTGCTGACACATAAAAAGTTAATGCTTATTATTATACGGATTATTTTTATCCATTATGTTGCAAGAAAGTATCTCAAATAAGGCTGCTTTCTTTTACGCTTATTGTACTCAACAAATTACATGTTCCACAATTTTCAAAATACTTGACCGTAATAGCATTTTTTATCTTCAGTCTGCCTCAAGAGCCTCATTAATTACCATACATTCTCACATTAGACATTTTTACCGATACTGAGCAGTTTTAGGTGAAATAAGCGATTTTCACATGTTGAGCAAAAAGTTACATATCTGATTTTAATGGGTGTCTGTGGTTCAGGAGCAGTCACTGGAGGTCATTTCTTTGTATGCAGTCTGTGGTTCAGGATTAGTCATTGGAGGTCATTTCTTTGTATGCAGTCTGTGGTTCAGGAGCAGTCACTGGAGGTCATTTCTTTGTATGCAGTCTGCCGTTCAGTTGCAGTCACTGGAGGTCATTTCTTTGTATGCAGTCTGCGGTTCAGGAGCAGTCACTGGAGGTCATTTCTTTGCACCGTCGCTCGCTATTTGCTTGTGCAGGTTCTTTTGGTTTGCAGCCCTCTGGTCTGAAGGCCTCCCCAGGTTCTCCCCCAGTCCTGTCACTGTCTGCAGCATGACACGCTGCCCCTAGTACAAGTCACAGCTCTCTGCGCAGCATCCTGATCCGCTGCCTTCGGGGCCCTGCATGCTCTCTCTTACCTTCTCCTTTCCTTCCTCTCATTTCAGCTCACACCCTCCCTCTTGCTCTCTCTCGGTTTCTCCCTCTCTCTTCCTCCCTCTCTGTCATCCTTCCCCTCTCTCTCTCTCTCTCTCTCACCGCCCCGTCTCTCTCCCTCCCTCTCTGTCTTAGTGCAGTCTGCTGCAGGCAGCAGCTTGAGTCCAGGATTGGCGCATAGGATCCATTCAAACGAATCACAAAAAAATAAATAAAAATCCATGATTGTGCACAGCTCTGGTGTCATTGGGGAGAGATGCTGATTGACTCCAGTTTAACAAAGAGTGTCATTGTTCTGAGAGGCATAAGGAGGAGGAGGAGGAGAGCTAGTGGAATTTAACCAGATGAAGGTGGCCAAGAAGGCTGTGTGGGTTTCTCCATCTGACAGTGAGTTACTGCTGCATGCCTGCAAAAGGCGCCTCTCTCTCTCTCGCTCTCATTCTCTCGCTTTTTTTGCTCCTTCCAGCTGCTATGATGCTGCTCCTTCACAGCTCAGCGATGGGGGATGATCGTAACAACAGGCATCGCAAGTTTTGCCGTGTGGTTTCACCTGTTCTTTCAAAGGCACTGTATGGCTTGAAGTAGACTGGAAGTTTGTCTTTTCTCTGTACAGAGAATGAAAGAAAGAAAGAGGGAGAGGGAACGAGAGATACACGATGGGTGGTAGAAAAGTGCTGCAGTGCTTCATTTTAAATCTTCTGCAGTGGAGCCTCTCCGGTGCATCTAGGGGCACCCTATCCATAGAAACACGATGCCGAATTGCCCGTGAGGGACGGGGCTTGGGGGACCTCCTCATCCGCCTCTCAGGACACCTTGAGTGAGAAGCTGTAAGCTGACATGCGATCAAACGGCAGGGGAAAACGGAGCTCTGCAAAGCTTACTTGTTCATTAATATCAATCCGACAAGATGATTATTTCAGAGGGGACACAGCTGGTGCCCTGTAACTGGATTTTAGGTTGTTTGTGTTCAGTGTTCTTAGTGCTCACCAGCTCGGGTTCCGACGCGAGAAGCAGGATGCGGGTTAACAGCTCACTGCTGCCTTGTTGCCATGCAGGCAGGTAGCCATGTGGAAAACTGCACAGAGCACATTATTTACTGTTGAGTAAATGCTCTTTTAATGTCACATTTCTCACCTGTCAGACACAACCTGCTCTCTAGTTTTCCGGCTCAGTAAAGTTGCCTGTTTTTTTCAAGAATGTTCAGAACTTCAGCAACTGAAGTGCATGAGATACGTTTTAAATGTTAAAAAAAAAAATCAAGAACAAGACTTCCTTTGACAGTGACGATCTGCTGGTTGTACACAATTTAATTATTTAAAATTGGAGGTGGAAAATATGAAGCATTTTGACTCAGCAGTTGCATTCATATTCTTGAGATCTCCTTCTGGAGAGATGAGACTGAACAAGTTTCTCTATTGTGAATATTTTGATGGCTATTTTTGGCTATATTATGGGAAAGCTTTGAAATATGCACAAGTAAACCTTCATAGAATTTGCAAAATGTCAGTCCTTGTTTCACAAGGGGAGTATTAATGGTTCTTGAGCTAGAAACGGCAAGGTCCTGGTGAATCCGAAAGCAAAGTTATAGTGGCTGAGGAAGTGACTGTAATGATTGCATGAAAGATTCTGGCATAACAAAAGCACTCCATCCATCCATCCATCCATCCATCCAAACTGCTTATCCAGTACAGAGTGGTGGTGAGCCTGTTGCACAAGAAGTAGAACACGAGGGACAGGATGTCAATCATGATATTCCTTGACAGTGCATATTAAATAAACAGGCTTTTTAAAGCATCAGTTCCAGCAAACACTGCAAGTCTTCCAGCTGTCAAGAAAATAATGCTCATGGCAATGATGGACAACGTTGGATTGATGGAACAGCTTTGGTGGGAAGCATTATGATTTAGTCTGACTAATGCATGAATCGTGATGTTTTGGGGTGCGCAGTATAGCAGCTAATCTTCAATGTGCACTCGCAGTCACTAACAAAGTAGAATGTCTTGCTCTGAACTAATAATGATGAAAACCTTTAGGAATATTGAAGTTGATATCAGATACAATCCTTAAAAGTTATTTATTCCTAAATTGTAATTTTACTAGAAGTATAACACCAACAGATGTCCTGTGACATATTTAACAAATTGTGACCTTGGATATTTTATTGAATGAGAAAATCACTTGCAAAAACGCAGTATATGCGGAGTGTCTGATCAGCGATGGAAAACTGGCATGGAACTTTAATCATGCAAGCAGCCGAAGAGAAAGAACAAGGTGTTTAAATATCACACGTAAAGGTGGTAGCCAAAATGCAGTGATTCGATTCTAAGCAGTGCTGCCCTTTATATTGGTGACTTTAATTGTAAGCCCACACCTGGCTACATATCCAGAAAGAGCATACTTAACAGATACAGAGGGCATGGCTGAACCATATTAATGTTCTCTCTTAATGTCCCATAACGTTACAAAAACCACGTGAAATCGACTGTATGCCTTCAAAGTCGGGCTGTCGGAAATATCAATAATCGACTAATCTACCGTTTAATCTGATGATTCATCGAGTAATTGTTTACATATTATATTATATCAGGCTTGCCAACTTTAGTCAGCTGAATGGAGTGAGATTTTCAATCCGAGACAAGTCTGCACATGCACATGCATTTACATATTTGTAATGATTTTATTACCTTGTAAATAGTCTGTTGGGTTTGCAAACTACCCCAGGGCTTTTGAGGGAGCTGATTTTAGGTTTATAAGGGAATGATGTAGATTTGCTGCAAGATTCCTGCATGAGAGTCTGAAATCGTGAATGTCACGGCAGATGCCTGACAGTTGGCAACCCTCTAATATAATATACATGTATGCATTGCAGTTAGTGCGAGGCAGGAACCGACCAGCCACTGCAGGGTGCATAGGTACGTCAATTTACCCACTCTAGCTCACTTCAGTTACATGTTTTTGGACAGTGGAAGAAAATCAGAGAATCCAGTGAAAAGCCACAAACACACAACTCTCCCCCCTCCCCCCCACACATGGTGGTGTGCAGAGACAGTACTGCTTTACTTGCTGAGCCACTGCACCACCCTGACAGGCATGCACGGCGTGTAATGTTAATATCAACGTGGCATTTCATGAACATGCAATCATCACATCGTAAGGAATGCGATTGTCTCCTGGGATCAAAGTGTAAGACAGGCTAGGCTACTCTGAGAGGCTAAATGGCAGTGACATTCTAAAAAGCTTGATGTGAACAAGCTTAATGTCGCTAATTGTTCCAAAACAGTGACCAGTAATCACCAGATTTCTCCCAAACATGTCTTTGGCTAACTTCACTTTGTTGGCAGAGTCTGTCAAACCTGAATGTCTGAGATGTATTTGCATTACAGTTGTGCTGCGGTGATATTTAAGTTCTGCTTTGCAATACTGACAGTCAACTGCATTTTCATTACCATTTACTGTGAAGTGCTGCCACATTAATGTTGCTTTCGCTCTTTATCTGGACACTCATCCACTATGCGCTGTCTTCTTTCCACCATATTGCCGATTAATTGATTAGGAAAATTTGAATTAATGCTTTTTAATAATTGAGTTTCATCAAGTTTAATTGAGAAATAGACAGCTTTATTCCATTCTTGTAATATCTCACATACTTGCTTGTTGCTGTACTTGAGACTGTTGGAACTGTAGTATTAAGTGTTCGATATATTGATTCTTAAAATATTACTGTTCCATAATTTGTCATTTTTTTCAAAAGATGAACACAAGTCGGACTCAGGACATTCTGTCCCAGCACTGCTGGAAACAAGAAGCCTCAAAGCAAAATGGCAGTCAGCAGGAACTAGCCTGTACCTGCGGGCTGCTGACAATCGCAAAGAGAGAAACTGCTCCATACAGCCCCCCATAAAACAAACTTCTGACAGATTCAGCAACCCTATACACAAAAGCATTGATGAGCACTACTTACTGCTCTGCTTAAATATCGTTGGCTCTAATTGAACTCAGCCCAGAGCAGGCTCAAGTCCCTGCTTAGTAAACCAGGGGCAGATGTGACATGAACAGCAACTGGATATATTTACTTGGCATACAGAAAGCAAACCATGATAAGATTAGATAAAGATGAACTTTATTGATCCCATGGGGAAATTCTTTTCTGTCTTTTTATTGTAGTTGATTCCCATGAACCTCAGGATACAGGCAATAAAGCATGCAACATATCAGTGTGGGATGCTCTATTATTGACCTGTTTCTGTTGGCAGGTAAATGCGGAGCCCAAGAAGTTAAGCCATGCTGGGTCCAAGGCCTCCCTCTCTCAGAGCAGTTACCCGTTCTCTGAGATAGCCATGAACAGCTGCAAGTACAATGGGGGCGTCGTGAGACCCCTGGGCAGCATGGGGGCATCGCGGCGAAACCTTGCAGAGCTGGACTCAGAAACACAGCCCCTCCAGACCCTTCACAGCTCCGGCCTGGAGGTGGTGGTCTCCAAGGGTAACGGCGAGGACCCAAGCAAGGTGTCCAACGAGAGCCTGGCTAGAGAGGGGGGCAGTGCTCCACAGAAAAAGAACAAGGACATCGGCTACAAGCTAGGCCATCGGAGGGCGCTCTTTGAGAAACGCAAGCGACTGAGTGATTACGCCTTGATCTTTGGGATGTTTGGGATTGTTGTCATGGTGACTGAAACAGAGCTCTCCTGGGGAGTTTACACTAAGGTAAGGGATGACACCTCTAATCTGGTCAGTTTTGTCATATGTCCTAATAAGACTTTGTAAAAAAATATTGAAAACGTCAGTGCTGTTTATAACATTACTAACAAAGAAATTTTAAAACTTAACTGCTTACAAAAAAGATGAAAACCAAAACAAGGATGGCAACAAATAGTCTGATTTTAAGAATCTTTTCATAATTATTTCAGAATGTTAACACCTGCATTTATACTGATTGTGAAATGCATTTCTAAGCTAATACTAGTCTTACATGGTCTTATATTGCAGCATTATGAAGAAATTAAATTGTTTTACTGAGATTTTAAGTTGGTGATATGTTTGAATTTGGTATTAATTAGCTGACTGTCAGCATCTGTTATACATTATCACCCTTTGTATTTTATAAGGTTGGCATCTGTACGGGCTGATTAGCCTACATAATGGGTGTTGCAAAAAAATCATCCTCATTTCAGTTTATCTGTTAGGCTAGTTGTTGGAAATTCTCATAAATCTTTTCAACTTTGAACACTCTTGCTAAGTAATTTTGACAGTTTGACACTTTGACAGTTGTCAGTACAGTGTTGGTGTGGGTTATATTGTAGCTTCATACCTCCAGGGTCTTGGGGTCGAATCCCATCCCAGCCCAGTGTGTGTGTAGTTCTCATGTTCTGTCCTTCCATCCATGCATTATCAGAAATGACTTATTCTATTCAGGGTCGTGGGGGGGTGTCCGCAATGGGATACCAACCCATCGCAGCCATGTTCTGTCAAATCCACTAAATGTCCCCATGATGTGATGAGAATCAGTTATTTTGACATTTGTTTCAGTTCCTACAATGAGAAACTCAGTGTCATTTAAATCTGTGAATGCAATCAGGTAGGGCTGCAACAACTAATCGATTAAAACCGACTATTAAAGTAGTCGCCAACTAATTTAATAATCAATTAGTTGGGTCTATGTTATTAAACGTAGTACAGTGGCTACCTTCTAATTTGGGAACAGTAAGCTAACGAAAGCCGCGGGAGCAGTACGGCCGACCGCCATAAAAGAAAAGGAGACGGGAACCAATGCTGTGCCTTGAGTAGCTTACGTGATGAATTCTGGAAGAATTGGGAAAAAAAACATTTGAAAAATGGCGGGGGCGGACACAGCAGAGTCTAGTTTTAATTCTGCCAGAAACGGTAGTATTTGACGGTAATTAGCTGACATTAGGTCGGAGAGACACTGATGTATTATGCAACGTTGTGGAGTTTTTGGATTATTTTATGCAATTATTCAGATTAACGCAAATCTTTCTTTCAGTGGTGTAGTGGAGGGTAAATGCACATAAACGCATCTTTTAAATTAACAAAACAGCGTTTTCTCACCTTTGCTTCATTTCTTCATGATAGAAATTTATAGTAATATCAAATGTTATAGCACTCTGGACCAGTTTTTGAAGGTCTCGATCTTGTCTTTGAATCAGCCGTATTTGTACTCAGTCTTGTCATGGACTCGGGATTTCATTTCGAGACCAGCCGAGACCACAACTCTGAGAATATTCCTATTAATGAGCCGTTTACTGTCGGATCGCATACTTCCCAATTCAAGTGCAACCAATGACGTTACTACCGACCGCGTTACCCCGCCCCTTCACACATGCACATATATGCACATATATGCACATCAACACAGTTGAAGTCGTTGTTGTTTGGGAAAGATGTCAACGCAATTGGCTATTATCAAATGTGGCTACATACACCACAAAGTGTTTACCATACCATTCTATTAGGGGGGCGCCCCGAGTTAATGTAATTTAATTTTATTTTCTATATAGCGCCAGATCACAACAGAAGTCATTTAAGCCTGCCTTTCCTATAAAACAGGTCTATATCTTGTCCTTTTATTACACAAATTAAATAGCCTATTTATCTTAAAAATGTATCTAAATTACAGTTCATCACTGTAGTATGCGTACACAACCGGACATGTTTTAAAACGAAATTTGCCTCCTGCCGTTCAGGGGTTTTTCCTCACCAATCGTCTTATTTGCGCCGTTCAGTCTATGGAGCCTGACAAGAGTGCAAGGCAGCGCATTTTTACGTGCTTTTTCTACGCAATAAATGTTTACTTTGTTTGTCCGTAATAAATGCAGACACACTCGCTCGCGTGCACTCTTCCCCCATCACGTATGTGTTATGTGCATCAACATTAAATAACATTAGAGAATTATTTAATAATATTTTATTTAAAAAAATGTTTTTCATGACATTGATTCAGCTGCTACAAAGTTATTTTTTTGTACTCTTAATGTAGCACACATTTATTTTTTTATATGAATCGCTGGAAACAACCTTTGTATGAACAGAAACTCTGGGTTATTAAAACATGCTGGAAATCAC
>JAODUD010000033.1:1142893-1154553 GCA_026784285.1 Stomatorhinus walkeri
GGGGGGTTTGCTTGCCTGATATATTTGCATCTCAAAACTCTTGTTAACATTATCCAATAAACCAAAGGGCAGAGTACTGCTAGCAGACTGCTGCATGTAACTGCTTACGTCTTGGGTGGGGAGAAATCTGCTCTCTCTCAATCGCTCTGGCACTGCGCCCACTCCGCCCCCGCCATGCGGGGCTGCTCTTGATTACCTGCATGTCTGTCCATACCTGGCACCGTTTGCAGTAAACGATGCCCTTTACGTTGTGTTTTTTTTTCCCCCCCGAGTTTCTCATTTCTGATTGATTTTATTATTTATCTTAAATTTATCTTCAGTGGAATCATCTGCCCTTCGTTGTCCCCGAGTTTGTACCTGGCTATACTCTTACGCCGTGCAGCCATCTTTCAAGTTGTCGTTTCTGATGCTGGAGACTCTCAGGAATTTTATTCTTTCATTTTTGTATAAATACATATAAATGCTATTTTTCCTTTATTAACAGGGATTATCGATCTCTTTTTTTTGGAAACTCTGGCCCACTACCACCTTTTAACGGCAGGAATGACTTGCTTTTTGCTAACAGACCCTTGGGGGGGTTAGAGGGCGGAGGGTACGGGGCTTCCATTTAAAGGTTTCTGGCCATGTGGTGACGGGGGGTGAATGTGCGATATTACAAACCACGCTTTTGGAGGTAGGAAGGCTGTGAAGTAGCTCAGCTCAGCTTAACTCGGGTGTTTCCAGGCCCTGTCTGACCATCTCTGAGTCAAGAGATAGGATCCATGCATTAGACAGACAATTTTCGCACAAAGCTACTGGCCTGCAGGTCGCTGTGCTTTGGTCTTATTTAGAGTGTGTTACATGCCATTTGAGTTTCACAAAGGGATTCACACACGTCTTTTGCTAATCAGCCTTTTGTTGGGGGGGAATTTCTGTCTTCGGAATTTATTTCCAGACTGAAGGTGAAATATTCCGATAGCAGTTAATGATTTGTGTAATAAGTCCTCAGCCAGCCTTATGTTCCTTAGTAGCAGCACATGTATGTAGGATAATTGAGGATGTCCGGTTCATGTGCATCTCCTCTGGTCGTTTCCCTGTTAATCCCCATCGTGGTGTCCTGACTGCAGCACCTCACCAGGCGCTGTACTTTAGCTCGCTCTTTAGCTACGGGTTACTGGGAGCGGCAACTTCTTCACGTTTCGGTTACTGGCAAAGAGCAGCCTGTTCTCCAGGACAGCTAGCACCGCTTAATGATGGTTGCTAAGGCACCACCTGCGTTTATTCACAATATGGCGAGGTCTTCCCATTTAGGTTTTTAGCTATTTGTAACAATGAGCACAGTGCTAATAGATAAAATCTAGAGGTCTTGACCTGACGCTGTATAAGATAAATTCACCTGCATCGCACAATGCTCCAGATTTTGCCAGACTGGCTCCAAGGTGTTCCACTTTCTGTGGTTCATGAATAAATAGCCTTCCGTCAGGAAAAAAATGATAATAACAACAACAATAATAATAATGATAATAGTAATAATAATAATAAAAACATAGCTTGCCTGTTCGTGGTTGTTCTTCGCAGTTAGTATATGCTTGGTTCAGTATTCTTCAGAACTAGGTCAATGCAGAACATGACTGATTCTGTGTTAATCATCGCCTAGGAAACTCTCTCCCAGCGTTCAGCTCTGCCAGTTCTATATTGGTCATTTTGTCTTTATTTCATCTGGCTGCAGAAGGGAAGCCCTATACATCCTAGCCGATGCATATTAACTACGAGTGCTATGTATCATCCCAGTAGCTTTGTCTTTGCTGAGAAGTAACTGTATCAATAAAGTGTAGCTATTGAAAGTCATTTCAGCTTTAATTTGTCCACTGCTTGTTTAATGGTAGCTAAAATGTGTGGGAATTAGATCCCAACAAACATAAATCAGTTTTTATTACGCTGCCATGGAAATGTAATGATCCCCTAAGATCATCTGACATTCAAGGGGTTTGTTTTATGAAAACTTGATTTATACTTAATGTATCACTTTTTGATCCTGGGTGAATTCAGGTGCCTTTTTGGCACATTAAGCAACATAAATCCATGAAATGGAACCCCCAGTGACTGTGGACTCATTAATGTATCCTGCCGTAAATTACAGAATAATGTCTAGTGGGGCCAGACGATTTTCCAAAGTGCTGATGAATCGCTTCAGTTCTTATTATTATTATTTTTTTTTAAATGTAGCTTTTTTGTTTAAGCTAAGATCTTACACATCTGAACAATGTCATTGTAACATTTCTGCTGCTTCACTTTTTAATTATCTAGGTACCTCACACACTATTATACACTATTGTTCAGTTCTTTAATGATACTGGAAATTATGCATGGAATTGGTATTAGGGGATGAACTGCCTCACCTCCTTTTCCTTGGTCCAACTTTTAACATTAATATTTTTCAAAAATCACTTCACTTGAAAGTGTGGAATCCTGCATTGTGAACAATTTAAAATCAATGTACAGACATTAATATGAAATTGGGATGAAATGGTTATCAGTTTCACGGTAAACAATGCTAAACTTCCAGATGGTTAGTATTACAGTACCTTTTCAGGTTTTAATTTTGACTAAAACTGTGGTTGAGTACCGTGTTGAAAACTGTCCAGCATCAACCAAAGTTAGCAACAGTCTCCCAGATGCAGGTGTGCAGGCATGGGATGCTACATGGGTCAGTGAAAAATGGCGGAAGGCAGTGACGGCGCTCCAATGATTTTCAGTGTTAATGCACATTCTATACGGTTTTCATGTCTTTACATAAGGCTCTATTTATTTTAATGTTCATACAAATAAAAAGTGCATAATGTTGCTAGTTTTCAGTATAAAACTTGGAATTATTTCAGTTTGTGTACCAGTACTTTCTGAACATATGCATCTGCTTTGTACAATATTGTGATAATATTGATAACCTTGATAATTTGGATAATTTGACCATGATACTAAATTTCCATACTTTTTCATCTCTAATATGAAACTTACTGTGGTACTCATTATACTGAGTAATAAATACCACAAAAACGAGTATGTCCCATGACCCTGTACTGGATACATTGTAAGGTGGTTGGAAAATGCATTTGTTTTGGGTAAAAACTCCATGATTTTTTTGTTAAGCCCTTTGGAATTTGAGCCTGGCTCTTTTGTCCACTTCCCAGTTCAGCATAAAACATTTACCTTTGGGTCTCGTTTGTGAGGCCGGTGCCCAGGTTCATCCCACCCCTACTCACCTGCAGCGTTGCCATGCCCACATGCCCACCAGTGTGCCCCCACCTGTGCCTTCATCACTGCACCGCCCCTGCCCTCACCCTGAGTGCGGCGCGTGGTGCGCAGAGCGGCTCGCTCAATCTGCCCGTGCCACACTCTGACAGCCTGCCAGCCGTTGTGCTTGTAGGAGCAGGTGGAGAGCGCAGTGCGGTGTTTGAATGCTGCCATAGGTTGTACTCTACATCGATTTACTTTCTTGCCTCTTGAATCCAGTTTTGTTTGCATGTGTGGACTGGCAGTCTGGAAGGGGAACGTCTGCATGTGGGACACTTTGCCTCTGTCAGTGGCTAACAAGCACTCAGCTGACTGCAGATTCTTGCTCTCCCTCCTTGAACCTCCCTCCCTCTCCACCCCAATCTGCCCGCTCTCCAAACCCTTGTTATCTCCTGTCTCCCACTCCCAGACTGCGCAGCGTGAAGATGGAGCAGAGAAAACTGAACGACCAGGCTAACACGCTGGTGGATCTGGCAAAAGTGCGTACAAACCCTTTGTGTGCAACCTCTTCATCCTACTTATAAAACAAATACCTGGCTGGTTGCCGGTCACTCACCTTCTTGTCTTTTTCTGATGGGTTTGAGCTGCTGTTCCTGTTAATTCTGAAATGATAATAGAACAAAAGGCCACAACTCTTCCTGGATGGCAGAGCAATTGGAATATATGTAATGCTGTGATATTTATCTCGTCACCTGTAAGTGCCCATCTTCATTGCTGGTGTACTTGGTCAAAACTAAGGGAGCATTTAATGACATTGAATGAGCAACTGAGATACAGCATGCACTGTGCCCTCATATACACTGCGTCCTCATATACACTGCGTCCTCATATACACTGCGTCCTCATATACACTGCGTCCTCATATGCACTGTGTCCTCATATGCACTGCGTCCTCATATACACTGCGTCCTCATATACACTGCGTCCTCATATGCACTGCGTCCTCATATGCACTGCGTCCTCATATACACTGCGTCCTCATATGCACTGCGCCCTCATATGCACTGCGCCCTCATATGCACTGCGTCCTCATATACACTGTGTCCTCATATGCACTGCGCCCTCATATGCACTGCGCCCTCATACACATTGTGTCCTCATACACTGCGCCCTCATACGCACTGCGCCCTCATATGCACTGTGTCTTCATATGCACTGCGTCCTCATATGGACTGCGCCCTCATACACACTGTGTCCTCATACACTGTGTCCTCACACATTGGCTGTTTTGCATACTTAAGTACTGTCTACTTTACATCAAGACTTTTTTCCCCATTTCTTTTTCTGGGGGTGAGATCCAGTGCCCCATGGCCGCCCCCCCCCCCATCCAAAGCCACACCACGTACTGTAGCCTATGCCATCTCCTCCGCAGACTCAGAATGTGATGTACGACCTGGTGTCGGAGCTGCAGGAGCGCAGTGAGGAACTGGACAAGCGCATCGGCATGCTGGAGGACAAGCTGGACTCCATCACTGGCAGCCTGCAGGCTCTGCCCGGCCTGCTCTCTCAAGCCATAACGCAGCAGCAGCGGGATTTCCTGGACGGCTTTGCGCACCGGTTTCGGCCCGCCTCTTTGGGCTCAGAACGCTCATGGACGCCCACACGCCGGCGCCGCTCGCCGTCCACGGCACCCCACACGTCCTCCGATAGCGGCTAACCTCTCTGCGCCTCTGCCATCCCAAACTTACGCTATCAAGATTCCAGTGCAGACTAACGAGAGTAATGACAAAAACAAATTATGGAAGCAGACAAAATAATAAATAAAAAATGGTAGAGATATGGTTTATGTTTAGCCATTGTATGGCTGTTCAGGTTAGCTTTTTTCTAAAGCCCTTGTATAGTTACTGACTGAGTTCAGGGTGCTGGGGTACAGATGACTATCACCGGAGAGTCCTTAAACACGACAGAATCAAACTGCCCAGGGAGGCGTCTGCTCAGCAATCGCAGTGTTTCACGTGGGTCTTCTGGCACCGAAGTGGACTGAGGAGAATTATGGCCCCCAAGCCAGGAAAGGACACAAGGCGGACTTTGGTTTTTTATTTGTCAGGCGTCAGAGGCGTCCTACTGGGACTTCCTGGGAGAGCCTTAGGAAGCTCTGATGAAGGCAGTAAGTGGAGATTGCTGAAGAAGTCTGGGACACATACAAATGATTTACCCATTTTGACCAAACCACAGCCCTTAACTGGTTAAGTGGAACAGAGAATGGATGGATAGATGTCGACCAGTCCTTAACCTATCTTTTCATTTATGAGGAAATACTGGCGCTAACTGGTATCTCTACATGTCACTGATAATTACAGTGTTCCTATATAAATGTAACGGTAGATGGGACTGCTGAATGGTCACTCAAATAGTAGGAATTCATCAAAACCATAACGTTTCTGGACCGTGGAAAGAGGGGGGGCGAAGAGCTGGCCCTGATTTAAAAAAAAAAAGAAGAAGAAAAAAAGCTTACCTTAAAAAACAGGCCGACTAATTGGTAATATGCAGGGGAGGAAGCCAAGTTCACACTGCCAGAGTCTCGGCACCGAGGTGCTTCAGAGCAGCTCCTTTGTGCTGCAGCGGCTCAAGAGACCCATCCTGCATTCCTATCCTCAAAAACATTCCTCACCATATTTTGAAACAATTCGTTTCTGAGTCATTGGTTCCAGCTGCAACATGCAATAAACTGCTGTCATTTGCACAGTTAAATGTATATTTTAAGAGATCAAATTGCTTTAATGAAACCACACAAATCCTGAATTAAACAAAATGAATAGCCAGGAAGGGATCTTCTCTCTGGCTCCCTGACACATCAGAGCTTCCAAAGGTCTTCAGGCGTTCCAGGGACAGGTCCATCGCGTCTGCTAGAAGTACTCCACAGGCATCCTCCGCTTTAGACGGGGGCTGCGTAGGCAGAACTGAGAACCCCCACCCCCTTGCATGTTTCAGTGCAAACGGTGAAGGAGCCGCCCTTTCGGGTGACATCATCTTATGGTTTTTTTTCCCCTTCTTTTTTATAAGATTTTTTTTTTAAGGATTTGCCTAAAAAATTTTATAGGTAGTAGGTCAAATCTATAATGTTAAAACAGAGTGGCGTAAAAGAGATTAACACGTGCATTCCTAGGTCTGTGGCTTACAATGATGGGGAAATATAGATAAATACACCGAAAAAATGTGAGAGAAAAAAAAACACAGGATAAACATTTACAGTAGATGTCATGAAAAGTTCCTAATTTGGTGTCCATCTTGACATTTAAGGTTAAAATGTCGGTGTTGATGAATGTGATATATTTTTTTTTTTTACAGGCCACAGAAAAGAAAACTGCATTGATTTTGTGTCCATGACCTTGTTGACAGAAGCTGTAAGACCCTAAACGGCACATTGGTGAAGTTTATGCTTGTTTCCGACCATCAAAGATGGTTGTTATGTTACTGTGATTCTTTTAAGAAATTCTCAGACTATTCTAAAGACGGGGAATGATGAGCGTTCCTGAACGATCTCGGCGGGATGGAGCGGTGTGGATGGAGTGAGCCTCTGCATTCTGTGTTCGCTCAGTCCACTAAACACAGAAGCCGGTCTTTCAGCTTCAGCCATGAGGACGTCGTTTCTGTGGCTGAGGCAGAAAGGGGGCTCTTCCCTGTTTCAAAACACCATGGCTCCCTTCTCCCCTCCATGGCGGAGAGAGACAGCTCACCAAGTCACTGCTGCGTTTGACTCCATCATTCTGCCGTTCCTACATGCTGAGTATATGAAGGAGTTTCAGTCTGTCCCTTAAATTCCAGTTTCAGCTCATTAATCGCTGACATTATTTAGAAGCCATTGTTGCGACAGCTCATGAGTTATTCTCCCGCACAGTCAATATCATCACTAAATCTTGCTTTATTAACCTGCCCAGAGAATCTTGTGTAGTGACTAATGGAAGTTTTTTTCCTGAGAAATGGACATGATCAGATAAATGGTGTTCCCCTTAGTGTATCAAATGCTGCACTTAAGGAAATGAAAAAACTATTAACGACAGCGAGTAAAAGAATGGGAAACGCGTACGGGATACTGTTTTAGTGGGAACGCTGGGAATTTATGGCTGAGGCACTTGCTTGGTTTAAGCAGGTGGATCCAGGGTCCAGACCCTTTGCTTAATGCTATAAAGAGAGGCCTTTCGCTTTGAGTTTTTTGCCTTTATAATTTATGTTGATAGTTTTGGGGCATCACACGTTTTCCTTGTCTGACCTCACACATCCATCGATTGACGTAGAATCATCAGAACCTCTGTATGTCTGCAGATGAATGAACGTCACTTACCATATGACTGGAGCCACCCAAGGCTCCACAATCCATCACCACAAGGGTACTGAGGCCTTGCCGGATAAAACTGTACAGTACTATCAGTCTAATGGCGCTCTGCCTTGTCAACCAAATGCACTTTAAATTCATCAGTTTGGTTAATGATGTTTATATATAATGTTTGGTATCAGCAAAAGTACTATCAGGTCAACAGCAGGGAATCTAGCATTATCTGCCGGTTTCAAAACCGTTGTTCCCTTTCATCTTTCATGGTGGCCAACACTTCTATCATACATTCTCAATTGGTTAGTATATTTTGTTTAAATTCAGTTTGCAGAATTAAAAATGATCTAGGTTCCGAAATTGGATAATTAACAGAAACGTGCAGTAGATTTAACTACCAAAATGAGGTTACAGGTGTACGAGTTACACCTGTACAATTAACCAAACAGATGAGATGATCATTCAGCGGGGGTGCTCTGCGAAGACATTACCATTGAGAAAAGCCTTCACTGTTGTGGCGTGCGTGGTGTTTTGGAACAGGGCTGGGATTATGTAGAGAGCTGGGCTGTTTGAACCCTGTGATTATACCCTCAGTGAGGGTGTTGCAGGAACGTGTGGCGTGAGTATATTGCTGATACTTGATATCTGGATGCACTTCATTCTGCTCCCCTTTTCCTAGCACTGCCCCCCCCCCCCAGCTATATCCCACAGTTTATGACTGAACCCAAGTTCCTCTTCACGATCTTCTGTAACAGCCAAAAACTCACAGTGATGTATGGGAAGGAAAATACACATAATTATACGATTATCAGTGAAACATTAATGGATTAATAAACCATTCAAAATGCAACAATGAAGACGCAAGTAAGTATCTAATAGACTATATTATTTCTCAGTAGAGACATCAGATAATTTATAATTTTTTAAACAAGAAAAATGAATGATAAATACTTAAAATGTATAATCACTGTTTTGTACACACTGCCACATTATGCATATCTAGTAGCACTGGAATAAATCAAGTGTAATGACTGAAAATTTGTGATATTTATCTTCCTTTTGTGGTTTTATTTTACACAACCAGACCAAAGACTAGCAGTGTAACTGTGAGTTTGTAATCGTAACCAAGATTCAGCAAACAGGGAAATATTCGATCGGATGGAGGGAAAGCTGTTTTCTAAATCATTCGTGTTTTTGAACCTGAGATTCAAAGCTTTCCATGAAATGATTAGTTTAATATATTGTGAATAACAGTTAAGGAACACTGATCTGAATCGGGGCGGACAAAGTCTAAAAGCAGGAAAGACCGCTGCCCAGGGCCCCAAAATGACCTGCATTGCAGAGGAAGTGACATGACTGTCAGCCTTCTTGGTAGATGAGCTTCCTGGGTAAAGCTTTGCCTACGGCCCCTGAACACGTAGGTCTGGCCTTGATATAAATAATGAAGTTTGAGCTGGGCTCGAGGCTCCCATGACCTGTGATTACCATACTGTAACGTGTCACTCATAGGAGCGGAAACCCTTCTCGGTCATTGGGGACGCCTTACCTGGTCATCGGCAGGACACCCGACAGCTGCCGCTCCGGGCCCCGGGCTCCTGCTCCCTCCGTAAGTGGGAAAGTGAGCCGTGCGTCACGGTGGTGCAGCAGATGGCCAGCCTGAGCTCGCCAGCGTTGTCCCCCGAGCGTGTGGCTGAAGGGCCAGGTGAGGGTGTCACGTTACCGATTTAGTAACTCCGCAGTCCCCTGAGGAAACAGAGTCCCGCTGCTGAGGGGCAGCGTCTGGCCTGGAGGCAGCGGCGGTGGGGGGGGGGGGGGGGATTTCGTTGTCTTCAGAAAGAAGGTGATCATGAGGGCATGAAGAATCAGGAGACCAAGACAGAAATGTCAAGAGGTCAAGTTTGCTTTTCATCCCAGGCATGCTTTTAGGCCTACAGTGAAGGTAAACGTACAGCGAAGGTGAACGTACAGCGAAGGTGAACGTACAGCGAAGGTGAACGTACAGCGAAGGTGAACATACAGCGAAGGTAAACGTACAGTGAAACTATCATTTGACATAAAGTTTTTAAATAAACTAAGAATACTGAGCAAAGGGTTGGCTGATATCGGCACGCCAGGGACATGGTTGGACAGCTAGTGCTGATCTGAGTGATCCTTACAGAACACCCAGGGGGTGATCACAGTATCCGCCCCCCGGAAATCTCTGTTTGCCCGGCTGTGGCCCCACGGTTACCCTGCAGCATCAGTGTACCCCCAGGGCCAATGGAATCTCTCCAGGTTTGTTCATTCATCACAGAGGACACAAGCTCTTCCGGGGTCATAGCCAGTGCCAAGGATCTGGGATCGAGCGTCAAGATGGCGTTCCTCTGCGGGAGATGTGGCGTGGCTCCAGTGGTGCTGGATCACTGCTGTGCATCACGGCAAAAATTACTTACTAATGCCATCGCTCCATCTACCCATGCAGCTGTGTGTACAACCAGGTGGAATTATGTTTCACAAAAAATATAAAGAAGCCCATTATTTAGTAAGTGATTTTAAAAGGCTACATTATTACACATCAGAATTTGGATAGGCAGAAGGGGATATTAGACAATGTTAATTAATGTTAATTTGCATCACAAAAAAACAACCTAACCCAGTGTTTCTCAATATGGTTCTGGAAGATCCACCGATGGTCCATGTTTTTACTCTCTCCCAGCTCCCTGCCAGACCACGTTTTTGGTACGGAGCTAGGAGGGAGCGAAAACTTGGCCTGTTTGGAAGGTAGTGTCCTAACCTGAAGCCAAACGACAGTCACATTTGTATTTGAAAAGATAAGATGTTATCAAACAGAATCTGAAGGCTGGCCAGGTGGCTTGGTGTGTCGCACGCCCTGTCGCATGCCCTGTCGCATGCCCTGTCGCACGCACTGTCGCACTGCCAGCACCTACTACTGTATGGGTACTGATTGGTTTGCATGTTCTACCGCCAGCACTCAGAACACATAATTTGGTTAATTAGCATCACTAAGTTGCCCCTAATGTACCCTGTGACGGACCAGCACCCAGGGGCACATTAACATGGTCAGGGTCCCCTACTAGCTCCTGCCACGATATACCTGGAGGGTGGTGGATGATAAAATTTGTTTGGGGGGATCAGTCATGCAGATTAAATTGTATTTTGGTTTGGCCACGAAAATACAGGACACAGCATTTTATTTTTCAATGTGGGACAATCCAATAAAATGCAGGACACTTGGTTTAAAATATGGTTGTACAATGTAATTAAAGGCCCCTTTCTAACAAAGGACCCTGCGTTTCAGCCTAGGTAACCCCATGCCCAGTGATGTACATGTGTCCCACCCTGGGAGTGCCCAGCCATGTGCCCTGTGATTGACTGGCGTCCTGCCCTGGGCGTACCCATCCGTGTACCTTCTGATGTACTGGTTGCAGGTATCCCTGCCGGGAAAGGCTGTTAGAAACTGAATGGATTAATATGTGTCCTTAACTGAGCTAAAATGCTATATGCACTAGCTGATTATGGGCAGTAAATTGTGCAAACTGTTTTGTCTTCCACACAAATTTCTTGACAGTTTTGCAGGCTGAGCATCTGGCAAGGGGCCGTGTTGCCTTTGCAGAGATGTCGCTGGAAACAACCTGATGCCTGTAACACCGCCCCACCTTACTTGCTTTCCTAAGATGTGACACATGTTCACATTCGTAACGCCGCCCCACCTTACGTGCCTTCCTGTGATGTGACAAACACGTTCACATTCGTAACACCACACCAGCTTACGTGCCTTCCTGTGCTGTGGCACACACGTTCACATTCATAACACCGCCCCACCTTACGTGCCTTCCTGTGATGTAACACACACGTTCACATTCATAACACCGCCCCACCTTACGTGCCTTCCTGTGATGTGACACACACGTTCACATTCATAACACCGCCCCACCTTACGTGCCTTCCTGTGATGTGACACACATGTTCACATTCGTAACACCACACCAGCTTACGTGCCTTCCTGTGCTGTGGCACACACGTTCACATTCATAACACCACACCAGCTTACGTGCCTTCCTGTGATGTGACACACATGTTCACATTCGTAACACCACACCAGCTTACGTGCCTTCCTGTGCTG
>JAODUD010000033.1:1170821-1181590 GCA_026784285.1 Stomatorhinus walkeri
AAGGAGCAGAGCCGTCCAACAAGGCAAGACTTCTCTAATTCTGTAGATCTTAATAATATTGTGGTGTGTTGGTTTAAGACCGCATGGTAGTGCAGTGGTTAACGCTTTCTTGCACCTCTGTGGCTGGGGTTCGAGTCTCCTCCATAGCTCCATTTTGTGTGGACTTTGCATGTCCTTCCCATGTTGGCAGGGGGCTTCCCCATCCAAGGGTGTTCCCAACCTTGTGTTTGAACCTTCTGGAATCGGCTCTGGATGCCCGTCACCCTGCACAGGACAAGCAGGTGTAGGAAATGGATGGACTGAGAACCAGTCCAACGGACATAAACATGGATATTTACATTAACATCAGACAATGGTTTCTCCATTTTGGTTTCTGTGTGACCATCTGGGACCTGGGACAGGAGAGCAGAAAGGGAGGGGGGAGAGGGCAGGATGTGTTTATGGTGGTTACTCGGTCAGTCCGCAGGGGGCAGCGGCCTTACAGTGCTATGCTACTTATTAATTAATTTACATTTTAAAATAGTCCAGGAAATGTAGGCTATTTAGCATTTAACTGATCATTTTTGCCCAAGGGCTCTGTAGGTTTACAAAAATACAGGTATGTAGAGTCCCGAATAAACAATGAAGTCAGCCTAACAGGATATACCGCTAACGTCAGTGTGGTGATTTGGGTGTTTATGAAGATCCGCAAAGAAAAAACAGGAGTAAAAACTGAAGAAGGTAAAAATGACTTAAGAGCCGTCTAAATTACAGTGGACAATGGACATTCCCCATTAAACATGCTAAAACACTTCTGTCATTAAAGTTTAACTCCCCGTTTACTCTAGCGATATATTATTAAGTGGCAGAAGAATGGATTACGGTAGTATTGGGCAGTTATTTTTGGGATGCAGTTATTCCAGTGCATAGGTGTGGTCATGCTTCAATTACTACCCTTTCCTGGGAGTAATTATAAACACAGGTAACCTTTCACAATGCGTAATTACTAATGCGAGTTTGCAGAAGCTGATGCTGAAATTGCAGAAATGAAAATGAGAAATGTACTTATATATATGGTATAAAAGTACAACCATAAAAAATTTAACCTCCAAAAGACATTACTGCTTTAACGGAGAGTCGGGTAAACCTCACACTAATTTATGTTAAGGGGTTTACACTCATGTTTAAACATATTACTTTTAATCACTGTGACAGAAACCAGATTTAATTTTAAAAATACGAATTACTCGATTGGGAGCTGCCGTTATATCTAAACGGAAGAATGTATGTTTTTGTTAAAATGTGGCTTAAAATAGGGTTTTAATAGTTATAGCTGGGGAAATTAGTGCGCTTTTTCTGACTTATGATATTAAGTTTTATAGGTCTACGTTAATGTCCCGTAAAATGTTCTTTCTGAAATATTAAACCAACCTGTTTTTCTCTTTTTAGTTTACGGAAGTTTTTTTATTATTATATATGATCCACAGGTAAAAGCACTTTGCCCCGTTCTGTTTTTCCGCCATAAATGCTGTGGCGTAGGGCGGAAAATATATTATGTGATTCACTACGTGAAAAAAGAGCACTTGTAAATAAATAACTGAAGAGCGTTTTATACCTCATGAAATCACACCCACTTGGCTAGTGGACAGACTCGCTCCCGCGGGAAGGCGCAACAAGTGACTCTCAGCCGCCCACCGCGGAAAGTCTTTACCGAAAGGCAGATATTTCAGGAGAAGGGGCTGAACAGAAAGGCAGGTGATCCGCTAAGCCAGTGACGACTGAAAGCACAATATTTTTGCAAACTAATCTTTAACTCCGAATCGGATGTAGGTGAAAGCATACAGCGGAGGTATCGCTTAGGTTTTTGCGTCTGTAATAACAGGTAAGTGGAGTGATTCGTCCGCCAGGCTGGGACACGGTTCGGGATAATTCCTAATACCTTACTGTACAGTCGGATTATAATACGTTGATACAGAAAAGGCTTTAAACAGCTTGTAAACAACATAATTTATTCAGTTGTTCACGAATGATGTAAAGGACGGTGCGCTTTAAAGAATGCGCTTTTGTTCTCGTTTGGTCATTGGATTCAAAGGGCAGAAACAAAGTAGCAAACAAACGGGAACAAGAGCAGCATTTTTCCTACACGGACTTACAGCTGTGGCCCTTTAACTGGAGCGTACATTGTTTGCACTTTTTGGAATATTACAGAATTTTAAATAATTGGTATAGTTTGTTTTTATCTTTAAGGTTAACGTATCGATTTGATTGATGTCTGTAGCTAAATTGTTCAGTGAGTAAAAGTACAACTTTTATCTACATTTTAATGGTTACGAGTTAATGCGGTTCTACAGTTGAATCATTTACTTTCCCGTTTCAAAGAAGAACAGATGCGTTTCCTCTCAGCTCCACTTAAAACACCCATCTGCAGAAATGGGCAAAAGTGCTGTTTTTTAATGCCTGCTAAGGAAACGGCGATAGCGCCGAGATTCCTGGGCGCTGCCCGGGCCCCACAGCAGGGGCGCTGAGCCCATGTGCCGTGCGGAGCTCGTCTGCGGTGAGCTGTAGCAGGCTGATGAAGGACATTAGTGGCCGCTGGATCGAAGGCTAGGGAGACGTTTCCCCGGCTTGCTGCGGCGCGGCCCCCGCCTGCACGCTACATGTTGATAAACAATAGCGGGATCCCTAGCGGACAGACACCTGATCCCCGGGACCTTCCCCCCGAAGAGCGAGCGCACAGTGGAGGCCTTGTGCGGTTTTTTTAAAAACAATTTTCGTGGGTACCATGGCAACACAGTTTGCCCCTCTAACAGCCTTGATGTTTTTTCACCTTTAAGATTTGCAAACAAAGGCGATACGCGCGTGTGCGTGTTTGCTGGGGGGGGGGGTCGGTTGGGGCTTTATTGGGTAAGTGGGGTTGATGTTGCATTGAACTTTGCGGCAGTTTCGTTGAAGTGAAAAACTATGGAAAGATGTTTTTGTGCCAGGACGTAGGCCTATTTCACCATAACCTGCAAAGGTGTGTTTGATTTCAAGGAAACGAGTCCTTTTAGCCTCCTTAAATAACAGATGCGTTGAACTTGGGATGCAATAAAAATACCAAAGGGTAAACAAACAAGGAAATATAACATATAATGTCTTATAATGGGCAAAAAGAATGCACATTGTCTCCATTAATCTATTTTTCTATAAGAATGACATATAAACTGAAAAAATGCCTTTTTTATTTGATGTGGACGGTATTGTTCTCTTGCCTGCTTATCACGACAGTTAATATTTCAATGCATGTTTGTGCAGTATTAGATATGGAGGGTGACTCCCACGGACTGGCTGGGGCTCGACCAGCACTGTAGTGTTGGCTGGTTCCTGGTACGGATGACTCTGTGCTGTTCGTCAGTTTGTTCGTGCCGTTTGTTTCTGAGGTTATCGCAGAATTTGCCAAGGACACAGTGCACCGACACATTGTGTAATGCCAGGTTTTGCCTGTTGTTCATTAGCAAATTTTATGCACCTCAGAATTGTTACATTTTGTATGAATAATGCAATAAAAAATAAACAAGAATTTCTTCTCCTTACCCAGCAGTTGCTGATATCTTGGACGGATAGATGAACACTGCTTGAGTTCCCAAAGCTGTCCTTTGGGACACCCCAGCCATTACATGTATTCATTCAATTTTTCCCAGCAGCTCAATTAATTAATTAGTTACATAACTTAATGAGGTATTGATTAGTCAAACAAGGTTTGGTAGTTGTTGAGTCAAAAAAATCCACGACTGTATTGGAGAGTTGCCGAAAATACTGGGCTGATTTTGAGAGGTTTTCAAATGGCCGAGCGGCTCCTTTGACAGACATAATATCATTTAATCATTAAACATATCTAACACTTTCGCACAGAACGGTATCAATGTCAGTGTCACTGTGCATGTTATTTCTACCATGCTTAAATTAAGCTGGAATTGCTTTCCAGTGGATACAGAGCTCTGTTAAATGTTTAACTCTTCTTACATTTTGGTTACATTTACAGCATTTGACAGACACCCTTAGCCAGAGCGACTTGCATAAGTGCTTTAAGACTCTAAAATGATTTTTTTCCCGATATTAGCTCCATAAAACCAAGGCTATGAAGGCCATGAATACCATCGCTTCCTGTCACCCAGGTAACCACATGTGTTTCTCTTCTTCAGGTCTCCTTGAGTCATGCTTGAGAAACAACCCTACGACAGCCCCCCCATGTACAGCCCTCCCTACAGCCCCCCCACCAATGGCTTCGGCCCTTCTGGAAGTTTCCAGGACCCAAGAAGCGAACTGGACCCGTATCCCGGATCTCCTGCCTCTTACTATATTGAGGAGAAACCCCAGAACTTCCATAAGTGGTCTTCTCCACCTAGTATTGTGAAAATAATGGAGGGCATCATTGTGGTCCTGTGCGTGGCCATCTTTGCCTGTGTGGCTTCCACCCTGGTCTGGGACATGCAGTATGGTTATGGTGGCATGGGGGTGGGCATGGGGATGGGGGGCTACGGCCTTGGCTCTGGCTATGGTTACGGCTCTGGGTATTACGGGGGGGGCTATTACAGCTCCTATCCATCTCCCTATTCTGCCAAAACAAGCATGATCGCCATTGCAGCCATCAACTTCCTCATTTCCTTGGGCATCTTCGTGGCCAGCTTCTCAAAGACCAGCAGCCTGCGCAGCCGCAAATTCTACCTCGTGGTGCTTGTAGTCAGTGTCGTCATGGCCTTCCTGCAGGGTGTCATTAACATCGTCTACATCGTCGGCATCAACCCCATGGCGCAGAGCTCACACAGCATGATGTACAACTCCATGCTGATGATGTGTCAGAGCATGTATGGTGCCGGTTATGGGGGGGCCATGTCAGGGCCTGGTCTGCCCATGTACAACCAGTATCTCTACCACTACTGCTTTGTGGACCCACAGGAGGTAGGATTTTGGTGGTTTTCTTTCATTGGAAATTGCAGGCTTTTCCTCTGAAAGGCCTTTTCTCAAACACATCAAGCTGAAATAATTTATGTTGCTTCCGGGAACTCTCACCACTTGCTCATCCCCTCCTCCAGGCTGTGGCCATGGTGTGCGGCTTCCTAATTGTCATCGCTCTAGTCGTCGCTGCGTTCTTCTCCTACAAAACGCGCAGCAAGATCTGGCGCCACGGGAAACCGAACATCTACTGGGACAAACCTCTGCTTGGAGCCCCGGAAGGCAGAGACGTGGAGGACTGGGTGAGAGAGCGGGGGGTGGCGGGGGGGGCTTGCTGAGTGTATGCGTGGGAATTGGCCGAGGTGCTTGCAGGCTTTCCTGCTGTTAGGTAATCATGTCAGAGAGAATAGTATGGTGGAGATTCAAGATAAAAACAAAAAAATAATTAATGCTCTTTGTAAAATTTCTAGTGGATTTTTTTTGGATGACTCAACTAAACAATACAAATTTTATTCTGGAGGAATCTTTCGCTGTATATTGGCAGTCGAACCCCATTTAGTTTGCCGTTGTTTCATATTTTGTTTTTTTTTTTAATTATTATTTTTTAAGATTTTTATATGTAGGACATTTACAATCCAGAATGACAGGCAGCACAATTAGGCTTAAGTTCGTGTAACAATGAACAATGATTGAACATAACAGAAAATTTTAGACAGAACAAGCATCGTCAAGAGGCTGCCTCTTTGTACATCTAAAAATAGACCACAAGGTCGGCCATATTGCTGCCATTCACACTGCTCTCACTGAGGCTTATGCCAAAGAGAGACGCTCTCAGTCCTTTAGGTGACAGAAGGTGTAAATGACGCCGCTATACTAAATCAATGGTGGCCATAAGTTGTCTGAAAGGTGAAAATAGGAGGTATGAGCTGCCTTTGAGAACACGCCTCATTCTCATGTCTGACCAGAGGTCAGTGAGTGTGAACCCAGTCGTGCGACAGGCTGCGCAGCTCAAACCTCCTGTTTGTTCTTGATATCCCGGGTTTCGCTCAGATTGATTATTAACCCGCCTGTTGATTGCACATTTCCTGCTCGCCCGTCACTCTGCCTGACCTCTCACCATGAATATCATGCCTTTTCAGTGGATTCATCTTTCTTTCTACAGTCTTTTTATCCTATCGCTTCACTACACCATCTTTTAATCAAGATGACCAAGCCTTGTTCCAAGCTGTTAAGAACAAAGTCTTAACATTTAAAGATTTCAAATTTGTAGTAAAATATAAAATACTTGAATGCCAGTGCTAAAATAGGTCAATGCGTATTTATTATTATTATTATTATTATTATTATTAGGAATATAAAATATATTAAATTCAGTTTGTGATAAAATGCTAAATGATATTAAACCCTTTAAACAGTCTTTAACATACAAAGATTAATTCCTTATTGCATGGTAACAGCAGGTTTTTCTGTTAGATCTGAGAAGCTCCTTCTTCTGCGGTCGGCCTGTTTCCGGAGCCGGGCACGGGCAGGCAGGTCGCTCCAGCATTTAGACCTTGCACTCCCAGATACACACGCTTCCAGGCTGCTTCCGAAGGCGCCACATATTCCTGGACCTGCTGTTTTCTAGCATGTGAGCTTGAATGATCTGAAAGCAGGTGGGAAGCAGATGATGAAGCAGCAAACCCACCAGATCCATCCTCACAGACCCACCAGATCCATCCTCACAGACCCACCAGATCCATCCTCACAGACCCACCAGATCCATCCTCACAGACCCACGTTCAGCTGAACATCACGTCAGGCCTGAGCTCTGTGCTTTCGTGCTTAAGAGAGAGCACTCAGTTAGAAAACATCCCTTTAAATGCAGCAGCGGAATCCTCCGGTTGGGTGCGTCCCCAATGTGACATGATGTCACCTCCCTTCCCCGTATCCTTACTTGATGCCTTTATATTTGGAAACAAAATTGTTACGTTATTGCAGCTTGATACTTTGCTGGCGAATGTTAATGGTGTTAAAGCCAGGCTTCCTACTGGGATGTGTTCTGACTATCTCTGAGTTATGAGACCCTGTACTGTCTGCTGGCTTGTAATAAAACCCTAAAATAACACGACACCTGGTAGAATGACCCACTTCTTAGGAGACACCTATCCAGTACATTAACATCCAATCCACACCAGCACCAGGAATTCGATGGAGCGGCATGTGTCCTGGCCAGAGTTCTTTGAAGAACAGATCTTTGTCTTTTGAAAGGAAACCATTGAAACTGAGACCAATATTTACACCTGCAACTTCTGAGAACATGAGATGTTTGACACACCTATCCATCTTCTAGCTGCTTATCCAGTACAGATTCTTGGGGGCAGTAAGACAGATCTAACAGAGGTAAATAAAATGTAAGAGAAAACAAATTATTACCTGTTAGTGTGGATGCTTTTAGAGGACTGAAAATTGTCACACTGCCTCAGAGAATCTTTCTAGAAGCAAATTAGCGTTAATCTAGAAAGCACATCATAGACGATGAAATGAAAACTGGAAACTAACATCGTAGTGGGGAAGCAGAACAGTGTTAAGATAATAGAATAATTTCAGTAAGGTGGCAGTGCATTATAATCTTATACAGGATTCTGTGTCCTGTTTGCCTTGGTAAAGATTCAGGCCTGTGATAAAAATATGTGTTGTTTGGGTGAATTAGCTGCCCTTCGCTCATAAGGCAGCGCAAAGGCACGTTTGTATACGTTCACATTGCTTATAAATACGTGTATGTTTTTCGGAATGCAGGGTAATACAGGTGCATATGTTGAAATAAGTTTTGATCAGTCTTTCTTGATTAGAGGTTAATTAAGATTTTTCGGAATGGAATAGGACAGTTTAAATGTGCGACATCTGCCACTCTCTCCTGTATCACTCATTCTGATATTCCGGCGGTTGTCCCCCCCCCCCACCAAGCCCTGCAGAGAGGACATTGTTGGAATTCCTGGATGACTTGTATTCTTCAAAGGAAATTTTGCTGTAGCTAGAGAAAATACAGGCAGCTGTATTGCTGCTGTTACTTCCTCGGTCTGATGTGTCCAGTACATCCTGTTGTTGGATGGATTATGTTGTGCAGACATGATGTAAACATCTAAATCTGTATATTTACTTGCACAGCCTGTACTTGCCGGTGTAGTAATCATAGCAGACAAGAGCTGTGAGCATGGTAATATCTGCAAATGATTATATTCTAAAATATCCATGATATGATGTCCTATAACCATTTTCTTAACTGCCCATCGGAACTGCAGCAGTGTGTATAGTGATGTAACACCGTCTGTAATAACAGAATAACAGGAAGTAAGGCATTCAGAACACTCGAGCAGAGAATAAGTGTTTAGAGAGGATTAGAGTGGACTGAACATCCCAGAGAGCCACAGGCGGGATCTGCTTTGGTCAGGCTGCTAGGGGATTGCCTTCTGTTAAGGGTATGTCAGTGCAGTGCGCTGGCGAGTATGTTAACCACGAGCGTAATCCGAGTCACATTCACTGCCTTGTCGTCCAATTTTACAGCCGGCTGCTTCCTGAGACTTAAATCAGGACCCGGGCCGCTGCACATAACGTGGTGAAGGTGACCTTCCTGTACCTCTCAAGGAGAACTGGGCCAGTGTCTTACCAAAAATTGCCTACATGCTCTATTGCAAATTTAGGATAATTACTTTCCAGTCTGTTTTTAGCGTGACAGTCCATTTCCACTCTGCTTCTCTCCTACTACATATTTCGCTACATTGTGAAATCAGATTTTTCAGGCTTGTTCACTTGCTGAGAATCGTTAAGGAGCTCAGGTCATCAGAGATACACAGCCTTCCAAGCTTGATTGTTGTTAAAGCCCAGTCGCAAAGCCCAGTTTTCACTGGAATATTTCTGCATAACATAGGCCACTGATTAGAAATGGAATTCCATTAATATGAGATAAAAAATGTATTTCAGCAAGATGCATAAAATGAACAGGGGAGAATTATTACATTTAGAGGTGTAATGGGAATGATGAAATGAGATGGGATTGGCGTAATGGGAATGACGAAATGAGACGGGATTGGCTAATGGGAATGACGAAATGAGAAGGGATTGGCTAATGGGAATGATGAAATGAGACGGGATTGGCTAATGTGAATGACGAAATGAGACGGGATTGGCTAATGTGAATGACGAAATGAGACGGGATTGGCGTAATGGGAATGACGAAATGAGACGGGAATGGCTAATGGGAATGACGAAATGAGACGGGATTGGCTAATGGGAATGACGAAATGAGACGGGATTGGCGTAATGGGAATGACGAAATGAGACGGGATTGACTAATGGGAATGACGAAATGAGACGGGATTGGCCGTAAAGCTGCACTGGTTGCTCGTCGTGTTGGATCAAACAGCAGTTCTGTTCCTGGGATCTGTCTCTGTGCTCATTAAGAAGTGTGAAGTGTCTCTGTGCTCATTAAGAAGTGTCTCTGTGCTTGTTGTGGATCCCTTTGTTCCAGGTGAACCACGTGGAAAGTCAGCACAGCATCCAGGAAGCCCCCACAGTGGTTTTGTCAGAGAAGGCAGCCCCTCCGCTGAACGCAGCTAATAGTGTCTCCTCCTACCCTGGCAAAACAGACAGCGTGTTCAGTGAGGGAACGTACAAGTACAACGAGTGAGTAATTGGTCAGCGTTTCTGGTCTGCGTGTGTGGGGAGGGGAGTGGCCTCTGGGTCTGTGTGTGTGTGTGTGTGTGTGTCCAGATATACCTTACTTTGTGGGGACCAAATGTCCCCACAACGTGATGAATACCCTTTTTTCCCCATATGGGAAAACTCTATTTTAAGCAAATGCAAAAACTCTTGTATTTCGCTTGGTAAGGGCTGGGTAGAGGTTAAGGTTGTCATAGTAAGCGTTAGCATTTTTCCCATAGAAATAAATTATATGAATGATATGTTTGCCCGTCGTGTGTGTCTGTGTGTGTGCGTGTGCTGGTGTGTGTTTGAGGGTCTGCGTGCGTATGGGGATCTCCATGTGTGGGTGTGTGTGAGGTTGTGTGTGGGGGGGACTTCCTCTGTGTGTGGGTGTGTGTGTATGGGGGGGTGTGAGTGTGTGTATGGGGGATGTGTTTATACGTGTGTGTCTATGGGGGATGTGTGTGTGTATGGGGGATGTGATTATACGTGCACAGCATGATGTCCCATGCAGGATGTATTCAGATTCATGTCCTGTGCTTGTTGGAATGAGCTTCATACTGCTGTGACCAGGAAAGCAGTATCAAGAGTAGAGAGATGGATGTGTACACGCGGCACTGCCAGGAATGGCGTGGCGATGTGGACAGAATGGCAAGATGGATGTGTACACGCGGCACTGCCAGGGATGGCGTGGCGATGTGAACAGAAGGGCGAGATGGATGTATACACGCGGCACTGCCAGGGATGGCGTGGCGATGTGGACAGAAGGGCTAGATGGATGTGTACACACGGCACTGCCAGGAATGGTGTGGCGATGTGGACAGAAGGGCGAGATGGATGTGTATACACGGCACTGCCAGGAATGGTGTGGCGATGTGGACAGAAGGGCGAGATTGATGTGTACACACGGCACTGCCAGGAATGGTGTGGCAATGTGGACAGAAGGGCTAGATGGATGTGTACACACGGCACTGCCAGGAATGGTGTTGCGATGTGGACAGAAGGGCGAGATGGATGTGTATACACGGCACTGCCAGGAATGGCGTGGCGATGTGGACAGAAGGGCGAGATTGATGTGTATACACGGCACTGCCAGGAATGGTGTGGCGATGTGGACAGAAGGGCGAGATGGATGTGTATACACGGCACTGCCAGGAATGGTGTGGCGATGTGGACAG
>JAODUD010000033.1:1226187-1236199 GCA_026784285.1 Stomatorhinus walkeri
CCCAGGACAGGACGCCAGTCCCTCACGGGGCACAGTGCGGGGGACACCCAGGACAGGACGCCAGTCCCTCACGGGGCACAGTGCGGGGGACACCCAGGACAGGACGCCAGTCCCTCACGGGGCACAGTGCGGGGGACACCCAGGACAGGACGCCAGTCCCTCACGGGGCGCAGTGCGGGGGACACCCAGGACAGGATGCCAGTAATATTAAATATATTAATAAAATAGTTGTTCATTTAACTTACAAAAGTCTTTGCAAGCATATATTGCAAAACAGAGTTTCACACAGCAAGAAGAGTCTGGCCAGATCCAGGCCTAATGGTGTTCAGAAATTGCTGCAGATTCGTAAACCGAATCTGGTCTGGTGTCTTTTTGCACATCAGATCAATACCGGCCCACATCCACTTTCTGGATTTGAAGCCGATAAGGACCATATATGGGCCAGATTTACATCGAATGTTATGGAATCTAGCCTGTATCTACACGAGAGACAAAAGTTAAGTTCAGATCTGGATTTAACAGGGACAGTGAGTGGCTCAGTGGGCTAAGACTCTGTGCCTGTGATTTGAAGGTTGTTGGTTCAAGCCCCCTCCCCTCCCTGTGGCCATATATATCAGCTGACCCTGTACAGTGACCCCATCCCAGCTGTGGAGAATAACCACATGGGGTTATTAAAAAGAAGCCTTTTAATGTAATGTTTGTTTGTTAATTTTTTTCCAGACTGACTACAAACCAGTTCAGCCCCAGGATCCTGTCTTAACATGTGTGGCTGGTGAGTGGCTCACTGGGCTGAGTTGGTGTGTGGGAGCCGGAGGTCGCTGGTTCGAGCCCCAGCCCCGGTGGAGTGCTTGCGTGTCTGTGGGCCCTTGAGCAAGGCCTTCAACCCCCAGGTCTGGGGGTGCTGCGCGCCATCTGACTTACGAACGATGGGGAACAAGATGGGGTTGGAGTAGAGAGCTATACCATGAGAACTATATATGTTGTATGAAACTATACTAATCAAAACTTAAGTTCTGTTCCAGGACCCTGAGGGTCCTGGTATACACACTTTAATAAAGACTTTTATCTGCTATTAGTCAAACTAATGCTTCACTGGACCAGACCACCATCTTCTTACAGCCACCCCATCTTGCTCTCTTTAGCACAGCATCTGCCAACACCCCCAGAGTTGGGGGTTAAAGGCCTTGCTCAGGGGCCCACAGACATGGAACCACTCCACCAGGGCCGGGGCTCAAACCAGCGACCTCCTGCTCACCAGCACAGACACTTAACCCACTGAGCCACTGAACAGCCACATACATTAAGGTAGGATCCTGGGCAGAACTGGTTTGCAGTCAGTCTGGAAAAGAACAAGTCTGTGCCACATTTAACAAATAAAGCATGAGTATCCAGAAACACTTCCGTTTCATTCACAGGATTTTTGAGGGGTGGGGTCACTTTATAGGGTCAGCTGACATGCAGTGCCCACTGCAGGGGTGGCAGGCTTGAACCCACAACCCTCAAATCACAGGCACAGAGTCTTAGCCCACTGAGTCACTCACTGTCCCTGTTAAACTCAGATCTGAACTTAACTTTTGTCTCTGGTGCTGATACAGGCCAGATTTGGTAACATTCAGAAAGACACCAGGCCAAATCCGGTTTACAGATCGATGGCGATTTCTGAACATTTGCCCCAGGTCCAGTTCAGACTCATCTTGTTATGTGGAGTATTAATCCCTCAGACTCTTAGAGCAACAGCTGTGACTGATCGTACATATATGGTCAGGTGAATGCTGGATCTTCAGAGTGTATACAGACCAAATGTTCGCTAATTTGAAAGATACAATGCAGGTGCTCCTCAGTGTTGAAGCGGAATCACGTTTCTTTGATATATACAGAAACCAAAATAGTTGCTGAGCTTTGATGGTATGGCTTTCTCGTCAGTGACTTTGCTTGTCGGTTTCTTGCTTAGTTATTGGGCTACATGCTAATCCTGGCAGGAAACGGGTGCAGTTTGCAACCGCAAAGAAATAAAACGTCTAATTATATCCCTAGACTATAAAGCGCTGTGCGATGCCTTTGAGCATTGCACTCTATCTCAGTCAAAAACAGGTCTGTTAAGGCAGGACAAAACCAAATGTGACACCTAGAATGCCGTTGACCTAAGACTAATGGTGAGATGTAGAGTTATTTGGGGGAAAATAGTTTGCAGTCTGATTGCACCACTTGGCGTGGCTCCCGTGAAGTTTAACTTCATGCTGACGCGTTGATCCATTGACCGCTAATGGTTGAAGGATTCCCGTACCGCCAGCAGATGGCCACAGCGGTCGATGCCCCTACTCACTGTTAGAGCCTCTTGGTGTCTGGCTACCAAAACAAGAACACAAGGCTACAGTCTGTCAGATAAGGACTGCTGGAGAGACGACTGAGTTCTGCAAAGACCAGCAATGAATGGTCAGCTACAGTTATAAAGAATACTGAAAGAATCCCCTTTTTTCAAAGAGATGCTGATCTAGTTGGCTACTCCTGTCCGGTAAAGCTGAAATAAACACTTAGCCTACTTATTCGGTGAAGTTTATGCGACGGTACTCAGCTCTGAACTGGAGGTGAAGATGTACAACAGCAGTTTTTCGCGATCAGCATTTGGGTTGGAGATCAAGGACAATGCCAAAGCTAAAGGCAAGAGCTGCGGTTACTATGTCAGGATAATCTTTTTCTTCTCTTCACTGATTCAGTCGCTCATTATCGCCAGCCTGGTGCTCTTCTTGATATACGGACAACCAAAGCAGTCAGCGGAGGAGAAAAGAGCTCAAGACCTAGAGGAGAGTTTTCGGTATGTCAGCGCACAGAACTATGTACTCAAGCAGGAAGCAAAAACCCTGAACGAGACCCTCCAAAAGGCGATCACGGAAAAGGCAAGTATATGTTCTGCTATGCCAAGAAGTACTGTTTACAGTATATGTAATATAGTAAAATTTTGGGACGTCTCATGTAACTTATTCCTATGTAAGAAAGGAAAGATATGCACGATATTTACTAAACTGGTAAAATCACGTCGCTGATTTCATTAATCATTTGTTAAACACATTTAAAATCTTCATCAGTGATCAAGAATCCAGTGTTATCTTGCATAGGTATGTCATATAGAAATCGGCTTAAACAATTTGATGCAAATACTATAATTAATACGGAACACCACACATAATTTGACAATTAAAATCGATTAGCTTATGTTTTTAACCAACGACCAAATGACCCCACATGTCCGTCTTTATTGTGTGTTTATATTAACAGTATCAGTGTGAAAGAAAATGTGAGCGATGTCCCGTAACCAAATGTCCGGTCCTGCCTCCGCCAGTCAGCATCCCTAATCGTGAGTATTATACTATAGCAAACAGACCGGAATTTTAAAAAAATGTAGTCTTTATAATTTTAAAGAATTTTTCAAAAGCCACTTTTTTTAATTAAATAAAATGTATTTTTATAAAAACAAACAGTGTTGCAAGAAATAATTTCCCCCTTCTCAGCTGATATCGGTCTGAGGAACAAGAACCAACAGCTTGAAATTATGATGAAACAGGTCAAAATCAACTTCACCCAGACAGTGCAAGATCTCAGAAGTAAGATGGATGCCATCGCAAGGGTCCGAGACAAACTGCAGGTGGATAAGACAAACATGGAGGAAACATTACAATTATATAGTAAAATCTGCAAGGAGGACTTTGCAACACCCTTGAAGGGCATCCAGGATGTTACCAGAACATTCTTATTAAGGATCGAAAACTTGTTCCCGCACAATACTTTCTATCTCACTTTCGACAAACAGCAGTCAAAAATTGACCAGATTCGCTCCACCTGCACCAACTTCTCCAAAGACATGGAGGACAAGTTCCAGCATTATCTCGATAGTGTTGGGGTGAAGGTTTCTGAGATCCAGCAGCACCGCAGTAAGCTGATGATGGATAACAAGCACCTGGCAGAACAGTGCAGCCACAAACGCTCCAGCGACACAGAGAAGCACAGCCCAGTGCTTCAAAGCCGTGTTTCTAGAGTGAAGAGGCAGTTAGAGAAGACGGAGACTCTGGAGCAGGGCAGGCCAGAAAGAGGAATGCAGATACTGGATTCCAAGCTCAAGTCAATGGACATGATTAATATTCCCCCAGACAATGTCTAGCTGCTTGTGTTTGCGTGTCTGTGTGTGTGTATATATATATATATATATATAAATCCCACCTAGGTAAGATGAAAGGTAAAAGAGGTGTCACATTACATGCAGACGAAAGCATTACTATGGATGCACAACACAAATAAATAAAATGAATCATTTTCTGTAAATCGAGTAGCTAGTTATAGAGTAAACCTTGCTGCCTTATTATTTGAAGCTTTTAATTTTCTTCAAACTTTTTTTTTACTTGTAACTTTGATTCTTTTTGTTTTTCAGTATAAAAGAGTGAAAAACTGAATCATTCATGATGGATCAAGGCCTTCCTCTAGTGTCCTATACCTTCAGTCTGTCAGAACATCATAGATTTTTATGCAGTCGAGGTTTTAAAATTTCAGATAATTAGGGCACTGGAACACAGAAAAATGCATAGAATAGTAGGGATATACCCTTCTTAAGTGAGACTGCTAGCATATTTACTGCATGGGGACCAGATAATGCACGTTAGGGCGGACACGTTGAGCTGCTTCAGATTTCACAAACTAAAACTACTTTAGAACTGAGAGACTCGTGTGCTCGGCCACATAGTCTGCTTCGCTTCATCGTGTTTTGGCTGCTTTGTTTCCTTGGATGAACGTCTTATCCAGCCGTTTGACATGGATGAGATTCGCCCTGAGTTCTTGGCAGCTCTTGATGTTGTTGGGCTGTCTTGGCTGACACGCCTGGTCAACATTGCGTGGACGTTGGGGACAGTACCTTTGGGGGGGGGGGGGAGGGGTCCCAAACTTTAAGAAAGGGGACCGGAGAGTGTGTTCTAAGTTCGGGGGGGTCTCACTCCTCAGCCTCCCTGGGAAGGTCTAGGGTGGGGTCCATCCATCGGACCCAGACCCAGGAGGGACAATGTGGGTTCCATCCTGGTCGCGGAGCACTGGACCAGCCCTGTACCCTTACAGAGATACTGGAGGGTTTATGGGAATTTGCCCAACCAGTCTACATGTGTTTTGTGGACGTTGAAAGGCATGTGACCATGTGCCTTGGGGCGTCCTGTGAGGGGTTTAGGTTCCATTGTTGTGGGCCATCAGCTCCCTGTATAAACAAAGTGAGAGTTTGGTTCAGATGGACGGCAGTAAGTATGACTCATGTTGGTGGGTCCTGGACTCCAGCAGCTGCTCTTTGTCACGATTGTTCATAACATTTATGGACAGAATTTCTAGCTGTAGCCAAGGGCTTGAGAGGTTCTGGCCCGGGGATTATGTCCTTGCTGTGTGCAGATGGTGGCCCTCATTGTGTCATCGCATTGTCACGGCGTGTGAATCAGCCCCTCCAAGTCCGGGGCCATGGTCCTAGACGGGAAAAGGGTGATCTGCCCTCTCCTGGTGGGGGATGAAGTAGGGGTGGGACACCGACAGATGGATTTGTGGGTAAGAGGGAGGTCTGGGTATCCCTGCTTTGACTGCTGCGCCCACAACTGGATGGATGGATGGATGGAAATCGGTGGCATCTTGTTGTTGTACAGTGTTTGTATTCTGCCTGGTGTCAGTCAGGGTCAGTCAGCCCTTCAAATCTGTTTGCTTGTTGTCTGTTTTCTCTGCTCATATATACTCTGCTTTAATAGAGGCGAATCATTTACATGTTTTCTGTTTCTGTTGTCAGACAATGGAACAAATATGAAACGCAGCTGAATGAGACGACGTTAACCAGCAAACACCTTCCGAGCCATTTCCAAGCTGCAGCCCAGCGCTGCTAGAAAATCAGATTTTATAAAACTTAGATGCTATTTGAAAAAATCACCACACATATAATTAAAAAAGACAGCTGTACTGTGATTTTGGCCATATTTACATGTAAATGAGAGAGACAATTATGTTTGTCCACAAAGACACAACATTTGTCACTGGTTGCTTTTTTGATAAAAAAAAAAAAGTTGCCAAACTTATAAACACTTCAGATGCTGTACTTTATTCACTCTGATCTTCCTATTTTATTTTTATCAATGGCCTGGTGACTTAGTTTTAATGCTCTCCTCAGAACAGTTCGAACATTGATTTATTCTGTGCTGAAATATGAACTGCAGAACTATGAATTTTGGGTTTACTCATTGCAGCACACTATGATTTTACTATTACAAATCGGCCATTTATGTATCAAAGATGTAGTAGTCTTCATATGTTAATCTTACATCTGTTGAATTTACTGTCAATCTTTTCTGTTGCATTTGCAGACTAATTCTTTACTAATTTAAATTACTTTTCATTAATTCAGTTAATCTCATTTACCCTGGTTACTAAATCAGCATTACAGTATGTTGCAGAATGGCAATATGAATATCCGCAGGGCTTCGCTTCCTGCTTCATTACATCATGTACAATATCTTACTGCTTTTTATTATGTTGCTTTGGCTAAGAGTCCCAGCTGTTTTTATTTTTCTCGTGACTGGATTAAAGAGTCATATGTGAAATAAATGAAGTTGTATTAATAAATAGAATCCATGTTTTATGTTTAATAAAAAGAAAAAAGAAAACAAGCATTTGGTTCTTGTGATTTCCTTGCACAAGCCTAGTGATCTCTCAGGTGGTTTATTCCCACACACCAAAGGATCCACGTTATGTTCATTATGTCCCAAGGATCCCCAAATCCCCTCTTTAGAATGACTTAAATATACACTGATTGAATTATAAATTCCTCCTTTGCATTCATGCATTTTTTATCACCATTTTCGATGTATTTTGCTTTTGATTTCTTTGCAAACTGTAGCAGAGTAGCACAGCATAAGTATGACCCAGAGATTAGTGGATCGAACCCAGCCTTTGTTAACGCATCGTGACTGGTTACGTTTTGGGGCGGCGTATAGCTTGTGATGGGATAGTTACCAGATCAAACCCCAGGCTCAGCTCCAGCGACTGTATGATCCACCTCGGTCATAAATGAATATTTCTTTGGATAAAAGGCAGCAATCAGAAGGTTGCTGGTTTGAGCCTCAGCCTCCACAGAACAGTCACATGTCCGAGCCCTGTGAGGGAGGCCCTTATCCCCAGCAAAGAGAAGCGCTCCGATGTACCTGCACTTGTGCAAATGGCAAATATAGAGAGGATCTTTGCACTGCAGGAGTAGCATGTGGCAGACAGACAGTCGTCACAGCCTGGGCAGCAGCGATCCTTGCCAGCGTCCAGACCAGGGTGCCGGTCATCATTTGTTTAACATCTTCTTCCTGCTTGGAAGAAAGGGTGAGGAAACATTCTGGGATAGGAAGCAGCACTCAGGGACTGAGGGCCATTCTCTCCAAAAGCAGCAATCAGACTAATGGGCCTCTCTTCGGGAAATACTTTCACGTCGACCGTTTTTCCACTGTGCGTCATAAGACCTCAGGCTTAACCCCGCGACCTATAAGGCAGTCAGCGGCTCACCCACAGATGTTTTTTTAAATAATCCCCAAAGGCACGTGACGCCCAAACAGTCCCTGCAGTATATAAACCATCACAATCAATGCCAAAAGTCACTGACAGGGAACAGCAGACCCACGCCATTCAACATGATGATTAATCCTTATTCTATTGTCCAATAACAGAATTAAAAATTGGCTAAATCTGATAAGATATTAAGATATGTTACAAGGGAAATAGTCTACACACCCTACAGCAAAATTTGTTGTATTCAGTCTGACAATGCAATATATCACATATTTTTTGTCTCGATTTACACATAATAAACAACATTTATAAGCAGGCTAAATGTGAACACATTCAGAAAAGTAATTAAAAATAATAACCCAAGGGGTTTTGGTTGGGAAATCATACACTCACTGAATAATAATTATTGGTCATATTAGAAATGTTTTGCACACTATTTTCTATACTGGAAAATATATGCATCATAGGGAATTAGTGAAACATGAAAATACAATTCTAAGATGCTTTGTGGTATGGTATCCTAGCAACCTTTGACAGCTGACGCCTTTGAATGGCAATGGAATACATTTTAAAGTATTATTATTATTATGAAAATTGCTACATTGCTTGATATTTAAACAACTCGGATAATTGCAGACCGTGCTTCTATCAAGGTCTTTCCTTGTATCAGGCTGCCCGAAAAAACGGACAGCAAAGCCAGAAGATGCTGCCGACACAAGTCCGCTGGCTACCTTGAAGAAGCTGCAGTTCTTTTGTGGATGTCCACTCGCTTGCTTGTGACACCGGTGACACCGGCTCTGTCCCCCATCCCTTTCCAAGGTTACTTGTCGTCATCCTACGATTCATGAGAAGATTCCGGGTAAGTTAATGGTCGTCTCTGGCATTAGAAAGTCAGTTTCACCCTTTACCTGGCTGTTCTCTGGTCATTCCCAGTGTCTCCTGCTTCACCTCATTCTTGTGTCCTGCTGTCTTAGAAATTTTGAACCTGGAAGCAATCTGCTGCTCAGCGTAGCCTTCAGCCGGCAGAACCACGATTTAACCAGGATTTTAAAATGCAGATTTGTTTAAAAATATGGGTAGTGTCAATTTTTTCCACAGCTGTATATCTTAAAAAATAGGAATACAGCTGGAAAATGCAATTTCAAAATTTGTCTATGTACCTCCCAAAATTACCTTCTTGTGTGGATCTGTATCGTAAAGTTTTGTATATATGGGTGGATTGATATGGGTTTCTTGTAATTGCAAACATTCTTTTCATCATTACCTTATTAAACTGTTAAATAAAAGGTAATTATCAGAGCAAGGCATAAACTATTTGATGGACAGGTCCTGGAATGGGCAGGTGTCTCACCCAGCAAACAAAAAAAATAAAATTTATCACGTTGTGGTTTGCTAACTCGGTCGTTATGGTTGACGGGGAAGCGACGTGCAGGCCCTAGGTCCGTTGTAATTATGCACTGATGTTGTCGAAGGAGGAGCTGATTACCTAAATCTATTTATCCTGGCAAAGGAAGAGGAAAAGGACACACAGGAAATGACATCGAGGACATTGCTCACAGTATGTGCAGACCAAAAGTAAGTCCTCTAATGTATTTCTCATATTTTTTCATTTTTTTTCCTGCCTTGACTGACTGTGTCCATCTCACCAATGCAACCCCATAAGAAATATTATGAGAATAAATATCAAAAATTTCTTTATTTATATTTATATTTTGTTCTTGACCTTCTGACAATACATTTCACAGCTAGATTCTATTATAAAATAATTTTGCATGGTCATGCGACCCAGTAACTATGACCTGAGTAACCATATTGCACAATGCTCAGCTCTCTCAGAAAGGACAATCTAATATGTATGTGTAATTTAGCGTATGTTTTAGCTGTATTACGGTATTTTCCAGATTATACACACCAGACCAAAAGTGCAGCAGTAGGGCACTGGTCTGCATTGGGCAGTGAGCACCCATCTACCCAGCCTAGATTGTCCTTCAGTTCTGAAAAGGCATTCATATATTCAGATATGGAGGTATAAAAACCAGTCAAAGCAGCTCATGCTGAGGCTTATCCAGTGTAAGCAGAACAAGACGAGCCACGCGGAAAGAGGGCGAGACGTGGCTTCACGGTGCCACGCGGAAAGAGGGCGAGACGTGTCTTCACGATGCCACGCGGTTAGAGGGCGAGACGTGGCTTCACGGTGCCACGCGGAAAGAGGGCGAGACGTGGCTTCACGGTGCCACGCGGAAAGAGGGCGAGACGTGGCTTCACGGAGCCACGCGGTTAGAGGGCGAGACGTGGCTTCACGGAGCCACGCGGAAAGAGGGCGAGACGTGGCTTCACGGAGCCACGCGGAAAGAGGGCGAGACGTGGCTTCACGGTGCCACGCGGTTAGAGGGCGAGACGTGGCTTCACGGTGCCACGCGGAAAGAGGGCGAGACGTGGCTTCACGGTGCCACGCGGAAAGAGG
>JAODUD010000033.1:1279091-1293109 GCA_026784285.1 Stomatorhinus walkeri
AGGGGTAGGTATATTAGGTGTAGGGGTAGGTATATCAGGTGTAGGGGTAGGTATATCAGGTGTAGGGGTAGGTATATCAGGTGTAGGGGTAGGTATATTAGGTGTAGGGGTAGGTATATCAGGTGTAGGGGTAAGTATACGTTATGTGTACGTTTTTGCTTCGTTATAGTGCATTCCAGAACTATGACTTACCTGCTTGAATATGTAGTGATCTTGTACCATCATCTGAAGTAATTTTCTATAGATTCTCTTGTCTTCAGTTCATTAATAGTGAACAGGGCTTTTTGCATTGTGGCTTCAAAACGTTCTGTTTTTTGAAAATAACACTTCAGAATTTCCAACGACTGTGCACTCTGATATACAGCAGACTGAAAAATTAATGGGCAATGTAAGCTCTGTGCCTCTGAGAGGTGACCCATCCCTTGATTTTTCCTGAATGGATAATAGGTTGTGAGTGTTTGCTGCAGTCGTTGTTATGGAAGTAAGTTTCTTTAGATTGATTTCTAGATTTATATCCCAGATTATATTTTCATGTTTAAATAATTGCCCTGCTCTCAGCAGCTTGTACAAATGCCAACCTTCACCCGAAGTCTTTTTTATTCCATAATATGTTGCACTGGCTAAAACAAGGGGGTTTTTTTCAAGGAGCAAGAAATGTTTGTTCGTTAATGAATGTTTGAATCTTGTGTTTGAATCTAAAACACTGTCATCATATTGAGCTGACAAGTTGCAGGTGTAAAGAAGCCTTGAGTGATTTATTGTGTGATTTCCCTTCCAGATGCTCGCTATTCTGCTCATCATCCGTCAGTTCCTGCAGAACGCGAAGGAAGTCCTTCAGCCTTATCTATATGAGCGCCACAAGTTAGGCGAGCTGACATTTAGGACTGTGTGGAACCTTCTGCTGTCTGCGCTGCTGAAATACGGACGCCTGGCTGCAGGAAAGGCGCAGGTATCTCCCAGCGAGCAGGCCATGCCGATCCCAGGTCTGAGAGGCACGAGGCCTGGGATCGGCCAGACGGAGCGGAGAGAGAAGAAGTGTCTTAACGGGGGTTGTGGGGTACCGGAGGAAGAGGAGGAGGAGGAGAGCTTAAGGCACAATGAGGAGGAGAACGAGGAGGAGAGCCTGATTGACTGCGGACTAAAGCTGCGAAAGGTCAGCTTCATCGAGAAGGCAGAGCGCAAGCCTGGCTCTGTAGTGGCGCCAATGGAGGACACCTTCCTGGAGGAAGGAAGCCCCACCATGGTGGAGAAAGGCATGGATCCAGCCTCCATCTTTGAGATGTGTGACGATGACGATGACAGCGGAATCCCCGAGGTGAAAGACATATCCGGAGAGGCCTTAACTGGCCCGCTTGCTGTCGGCCCAGAGTGCCCCGTCTCCGTCCGGCACCGGCGGAGGGGGCGCAGCCTTGAGCGGGAGGACAGCAAGACCAAGAGGGACTCCTGGATCGACCCCCCCGAAGAGAACGAACCCAGGACACTCACTCAGGCTGAAGTAGAAAGCTGCATGCAGTCGTATGAGGTGACTGTCTGTCAATTGTTTTCTCTGAAACCTGTTACGCGCAAACATCTCATTGTGTCTTTGTTATCAGACACATTTGTCTATTTCTACTCAGCAGACAATGTACTTATGGTAACGATGTAAGAGTTTTTGAGTCTGTTGTTAAATCTGTTGCATTGAAGTGCTGCAGTCTAATGCGCGGAGCCGCGCTTCGGTGTGAGGAGCCGCGGTTTAATCCACCGTCGTTTCTGTCGTGTTTCCCTTATTTAGGACACCTTCCAGGACTACCAAGAAATGTTCATCCAGTTTGGTTACGTGGTGCTCTTTTCCTCCGCCTTCCCGTTAGCGGCTATGTGTGCGCTCATCAACAACATCATCGAGATCCGCAGTGACGCCTTCAAGCTCTGCACCAGCCTGCAGAGGCCGTTCGGCCAGAGAGTGGGAGCTATCGGCCAGTGGCAGGTTAGTGTGAATTCACACTACAGCCTAGATATTCAAGCGTGTGGCGTATTCTTAGCTACATGCTTCAGTAAATGAATGAGATTCTTTCACTTCTACCCACCGTCGAAATACACAGTTGGGAGAACTGGGCTCTTAGAGGTGCACATGATCTGGGTGCGTTTGTGACGGACTGGCATCCAAGCTGTAGAAGGACGTACATACTGTAGCAGGGACTGATAGCTTGTTTTTTTTTCCTTATTTTGGTTTTTGCTGTGCCTGTTGTGCTTTGTCCCCCAGACGGTTATGGAAGTTATGGGCCTGATTGCCATCATGGTTAACTGCTACCTGATCGGCCAGTGTGGCCAGCTGCAGCGCCTCTTCCCCTGGCTCAGTCCCGAGATGGCCATCGTATCCGTCGTCATCTTGGAGGTACCGAGCATTCCGCCGCAGGTTCCACTCGTCCTGCATTGTTGCCCAGACTTTCTCGTCATGATTGTTCAAATTCCTGGACAATGGTAGAAGTATTGCAGAGGATATTCTAAGATGTGACTTTGAAGTATGGTGTGGAAATGGGCACTTTCTGCTCGTAGGCGGGAAAGTTACCAGTTTGAAGTCATTTCTCTGCTGGGCGCCTTTTGACCCTCTGCTTCACTTTGGATAAAAGCATCTTATAAATAAATGAACGAGCTTCACTCTCTTGTCATTTGTACTTAAAATGATTAGTATTACAACATGTACCTGAATGGTCACTTAAATATGCAAGCTTCATTATAAAAATCGAAACACTGGCATGTGTGTCCTGTTTATAAGTTTCTCTTAGACTCACATAAGCATCGCTTATTTACGTCTGCCTCCGCCCTGCCCGTCCTCAGCACTTCGCCATTCTCCTGAAGTATGTCATCCACGTGGCCATCCCCGATGTCCCCAGCTGGGTGGCAGATGAGATCGCCAAACTCGAGTACCAGCGCAGAGAAGCCTTCAAGGTAAATCCTGACTTTTATCTGTAGGACAAATATGTTTTTTTCCAGTTTGACTGTTAACCTCTTAGATTATTGATACGGTGCAATGGAATCTATGAAATACAGGGAATCCTGAAGCGAAGGAATACAGTGTGTTTTGGAGAGTTGTTTATAATGTAGATAGTATTATAGTTACAGTAAGTTCCTAGTTTTAGTGCAGTACATTTAACATGTCAGACAACATCGAAGAGAGTTCAAATATTGAATGTTTAATGTCTGGTCTCCTTGTGGAAAGATCATAATTTACCATGGCTTATCGTCCACTAGCTATGCTAATTGAAGAAGAGTTCCATGAAAACACAGCTGGCTCTGTTATTATTGTGAAGAAGGCTGATGTTGAGAGGGGTCCCGGCCGGCCTCTCTGTTAGATATCTGCGAGGCGGAGGGTGTGACTCTCTGCTGACTCTGCCGCGTCACCTTCACATCGTCCAGCTAGATGTTGAGAGGGGTCCCGGCCGGCCTCTGAGGCTCTGTCTCTGTTAGGTATCTGCGAGGCGGAGGGTGTGACAGCGAGATGCTGAGTCTGCATTCTGTCCACAGAAACATGAACGTCAGGCGCAGCAGCACTACCAGCAGCAGCAGCGGCGAAAGCGCGAGGAGGAGGAGCGGCAGAGGCAGGCCGAGTATCAGGCCCGCAGGGAGCGGGAACGTGAGGAGGGCAAGGCCGACTCCGCCGGCGGGGGCGACCATCACCATGACAAAAGCCACGGGGGAAAGCTGCGTTCTGGCGGGGGCGGCGGCAGCACGGGCGACAAGCCCAAGAGGCCGAGCTCACTGCTGGCCAACAATAACGTTATGAAGCTCAAGCAGATCATCCCACTGCAGAGCAAGTTCTCCTCTGGAACGGCCCGGTCACCGCAGTCCCCTACCGGCAGTGAACCCAAACTCCCAGGGTTCCTCAGTTTCAAGTTCCTGAAATCGCCCGAGAACAAGAAGGAGGCGGCGGCCGCGGCGGCCTCAGCGGCTTCCTCTGGCGCCGCCGCGAATCTGGAGAAATCGCAGTCCCCCAGCAAGTCCTTCAACCCTGGGAAACTGTTTAACTTTGGTAAGTCTGAAGGGGGCAGCTGTGTAAATGGGACTCAGCAGGCCAAGCCTGGAGATGCCCCCCAGGACAAGCAGCCTACCAGGTCAGACCTGAACGGAGTGCCTGAGGAAATACCCTCCCCCGGCAGCGAAGGGGGCGAGAATGGACACGCAGTGGACCCTGAGCCTCCGGGCCCAAGGATCTGACCCTCAAAAGCAAACAATCAAATCAAAGGCTATGACCAAGGAAGAAAGGCCAAGTCTCGTTCCTGTGCACCATGACGTCTGGAAGATGGCTCGCTTTCTAACAGACTCTTGGGTCCGTTTGTGCTTGAACACAGATTAGGATGTCAGAGACGATGAAAAGAGACTCATTTCCTGTTCCGCCACACGCCAGTCCCCCTTCTGCAATACATACAGGAATGCATGACCTGCGTTTCTTATCCTTTTTTAGCCTTTTTGTTTTCAAAAAGAGAACTGCACTGTCTCATTAATTCTATAGTCTAAAAATTGTAAGCACCTATCAGTGGATTCCCACTGAGATTCACAGCCTGATTGGACAGAAATCTGGTTTGAGCTACAGATCTGGCACGTCCCAAACCATACAGAGAACTTCCTGAACCTGCTCAGATGGACATCAGAAATTTCTACCATGGTGATGAATCAGCATAAACACTAACTGTGACCACTCCAAGGCCTCGATACTTTTTTTATTCCGCCAAGCTGTTAAATTTGCTCATAGTTTGTTATTCGGTGGTTCAGTTTTTGTTTTTTAGTTTTGCAAACAAATTCATACCTCATCCACTTTTCTTTTAGTTATTTTTGACAAATTTTATAACTGAACTACTCACATTGTTATATATATCTCCTCATATCCAACAGCAATATTATAAGTATGGTTTGTTTTCTCGGATATCTGGTTTGTGCTGTACAGGGTACCATTCTCTCCAGCCGTAACTCTTTACTGGCTGGACTGTACATAGAAAAGATAGTTTGGGTTAAACTACAAATATTTACTTAATTAGAAATGGTTATTGATACAGTTGTCATGGAAATTGGCAGTTATTTGGACATAGCCTTGGAATTGTCTTGTTTCGTGGCTAGCAGGCTAGCCTACGGAATTGGCCAGTAATAACTAGCTGTGGTATAACTGATGTCAAATTCGTCATTTCGTACAAACCTGGACTGAAGCCTAATTATTACACTATTTGACCACAAATTTCAGTTTCCTGTTGGTTCCGAAATTTCATTTGACTTCAACATGTATGAAAAGCTTGTTTTACATGTGAGGAGAAGGATTTTTCTGGACATGTCGGTCTGATTGATGTGATCCATCCCAATAGCACAGCGATATTCAATTCAGACAGGAGAATTACTGTGACAAACCGGAGAGACGCTGAGACCATGACGTGTCACGCTAAGGACGTCGGGCCCTTGATGTGCTCGTGTTTCTCTGGATAGAACGGTCAATAATGAACTAATCTTAATGCCACAATTACTGTCTCTGTAATAATTCACCACTAACCAAATAGAGTCCCAATGACTGTTGGTCACGACCCCTCAGAATATGGCTTTATTTCTGTGTTCATATTCCCCTCTTTGGTCACTTAAAGCAAACATCCAGCCTGCCTCATAGAGAGCAAGTGTTAGACATGCAGATTAGGAAGGTCTCTATACATACCTGGGTCATTTCTCTTATTATCATTTCTCAGTTGTATTCTTTTTTTAATCTTTGATTTATTATGAAGGCCAGAGAGCAGAGACATTTCATTTTCATGTAAAGCTGAAAATAGACAAATAGAACAATAAAAAAAAGAAACATTTGCACTAGACCCTGAGGCCCTGCGTCTGTGCATGCAGGGCGATGGGGAAACACCAGCCTGCCTCATGACATATGCAAACGTGCGACATTTCTGTTTTATTGCTACATGAATTCTCTAAATTTGTGACTTTTATCCATCCATTGGATTTTCAGTTAAGGCATCTTAATGCAGTTAGTATTTGTAAGTTATACATGGATGTCTGGTTTTCATATTTATTTATTTGTCTATTTATTTATTTATAGTGTTGTGTTTTTGTTTTCAGTCAATGATTTGCCAAAGCAGCACCAAAACAGGGCTTTTAAAGTATAGAGCCATACTTGTGTGTTATTTTCATGAAAGTCACCAAGAGAAGGAGCCCCGAAAAATAAAAATTCTGTAAGGTATCACCGTACAGGAAACCTGCACAGGATGTTCTGGTATCACCGTACAGGAAACCTGCACAGGACGTTCTGACAGCCCTTAAAGGAATCACTTCTGTAGTTTTATCCAAGCCTAGTTTGGGCCTCAAAATGCTGTGCACAATATTTCAGATACACAGAATGTCACTTCGCCGTCTCTGCGATCATGTGGGGACACAAAATTAAAGGCTAAGCTATGCACTTCCTCATCTCTTTATGGCCACAGTCTTTTGAAAAAAATTAACCACGAGCAATAAACTGCTGAATTAATAATTGGTGGAATGGTGGACCTCCGGGTTGGATGTTCTCTTGTGCCTGTTGGATGCGGTCTAACCAAGGTTTGGTTCCAGTTCCAGTCTTGGTCATACGGATCCTCTGAGTCTCAATCTTAATCTGAACAGCTTCCAGCAGCTCTTCCAATACAGGCTGAATAACACATCTCTAAAGTTTTAAATAGAAGATCTAATTTTAGGTCCCTAGACACAATGTATCCTTAATGAATGATCGCTGCATTTGTTGGAATTTTGAAATTGCTAACAACTTGATGATACTACTTAGACGTCTTATCTTCTAGTATTTTTAAAAGAATTTTGGCCACTACTGAATGTGTTATAATACAGGCATTCAAATGAACCCAACAGGGAAAACTGAGTAAAGTATTCAATAATATTCAGCTTTGTGTCAATAATTGGTGAATTCTGTGAATTTTACATCTAGCTGTATGAAGATGTGCCAATGCAATAATCAGTGAATGTGCAGTGTTAACTGGGACAAAAATCAGTGAATGTGCAGTGTTAACTGGGACAAAAAAATCCACCAGTTATTTGTCTGGCAACAACTATCGCGACAAGGATTCCATTGCAATGGATTTTCAGTTTAGCGTCGACTGGCTATTCGTTTGTGCACTCTGACATTCTGTATTACCCAGGCCTCAGAAGAACTGGCATCACTAGTTAGCTTAATTTTGTTAGCATATCATTATGAATTCCTAGGGTCAGAAAGATGGAAATCATATGTGATATAGTCAAATGTTTGTCAAGTTGTCCGTAAACGAGGAAAGTGTTGATTGAGGTATGGGGTCTGTTTCAGGTGAGTGTGAGCCTTAACACATAAACATTGTAGGATTTGCTTGGTTTACATTTAACTTGCATAAATCTTATTCATGAGATTAGCTTGACTGGGGGATAGATGACAGATTTACTGAAAATAAAGAGACCGTCGAGGCATCGGGCATGTAGGTGGAGAATCAGCGCTGAGTCGAACTTCCTGTTCAATATAAAAACGTCTTCATGAAACACCACTTGAATGAACATCATGTACTCTTCCAATGTACAACTTTTGTTTGTTTTTAATGAAAAATATACTGAAAATGGGATTAATTTATTTCTTTTATTTTGTCATATTTTTGTAAGACCTGCAAATAGATAATAAAACTATTGAAAAAAAGAGCATGTTTCATTGCCCAATAAGACACACTTTACCATCTTAAGATACCTGCAAAGGTACTTCAGGGAAAGAGAGAGCAGATGGGCAGTGTATTATTAACCAACTGTGTCTAATGGGATATTGGTTCATTTTCATGTTGGTGGGGAAAATACAATAGAAGTAAAAAAAACCTTCCAATGAAAAGCTACTTCACCGAATACCACACAACTAATAATGAAATGATTCCTGACCTGGGTAGACTGGTGGCATTACTAAGAAATGTCAAGTAGAGAGCATAAATACTGAAAATACTTCTTTATTGAACAAAATATTTTAACACAAATATAATTCTATACCTTTGAATAATGTGTCTCAACCTTGTCCTCAGGGACCACGACACACATTTTTGCAAAAACGTAGACTATCTGGGGTTCCCCAAGAATCAGGTTGAGAGAGACTGCCTTAGAACATTCTACAGTCGAAGAACTGAAAGCGGGGGCTGTTTGGCAGATTACGTCACTATTAAACAAGTGAAAGATATAATAATGTCTTACAAAACATCTCAGCAGATGCATGTCTTCTACCATGTTCATATACAATCACACCCTTCCAAAAGTTCACAATTGTGCAAGTTTTATATACAAGAATCAGTTTTAGATTTTATTCAAAGCTATTGCTGAAATATTTAAATCCAAAGTAGTACAAAAGGATTATTTATAAAAAGACCTGAAAGAAAAAAAAAGCTATTAGAAACACACGTACAAAGCATGCATTATGGTTTACAACAGAAAATGCAATCCGAGGCTTAGGGTTGGGGGCATAATCCCAGAATTCAGAACTCCCGTGTCGAGGAGAAACCAACCTGCAATATTAAGTAATACTGAGTAAATAGTTTGTGCTACTATGTAAATGTTTCTCTACACTAACATCATGAGTTCAGGTAGGTAACAGCATTTGTGCCCCGTTTCATGGGGTAGGTTCGTCACCCTGCAACCTTGTACTGAATCAGGCGAATGGATGGGTGGATGGATGGATGAAAAATGGTAACTGAGGCAAGATTTGACCTGTCCTAAAATACCAAGGCCCTCGTTGCCACTCACCCAGAAAAAAAAAATCTGACGGAGCAAAATCACACATTTAAAAACAGCCACACTATGCATTATAAAGTCTGAACAATCCAATGAAATAAAACTGCTTTCAGAATACCTGTGCTGCATTAAAGGCATAAAGGTCATTATGTAACTGCATATTATGCACTGTATCCAGTATCTACCCTCCTGGGGGACTCGTCCTTCCGAGCACCGACAAGAACCACGGTACTTGCAATCTCACCATCTTGGTTGTGCATTTGAAACAGGAACAACACTTCATAGACGGTGACCGTGTGGTGGCTTTGGGGCTACTTAAATATGAACAGAAAGCATAACGTTAAAATATGGCATTTTCCTGAAGTTTCTAGAATTAAACAACCTGCATGCAGTTTCATTAAAACTCAGCCATACATTTAGTGTATATTCCAACTTCTGCCGTATAACATTCTAAGAAGCAAAAACAGCACTATGTTCATTCAGCAACATATCACGTCCCATATAGGATCTGACTTTCCAAAAGCTCCCTTAGGAAGGTGTGCAGGTGGCTTCCTTTTCTAAAGCAGGTTTAGCCTAAAGTGTATGTCAAGATAAAGGAGATATTTTAATCAAGACTATCTGATTCCAGCCAAGACAAAGATTTTAAGGAGGCAGTGCGGCAGTCTCGCCGACTCGCTTCGGCCGGCCCGGGGTCACCTGAAAGGCAGTCGCTCACTCGCACAATGACCTGCTTTCATTCACCGGACACTGGTGAGAGTGGCACAGAATGCCCAACAAGGGCCCAGCCTCAGAAACGTATCCACACTGCAAGTGACGGCACACAGCTGGCTGCTGCCTGCACACTGTGTCGCTACTCAGCATCACAAATCTCCCTATCTTCACAATCCCAAAACTTCTATGACTGACATTCCAAGTCAAAGTGTGCACGCTTCTCAGAATCCACTCTGCTTATTCGCTAACTACCTGACGGACCCAAATGATTAAATAAAAACATGAGAATGCCGGGCCTCAGCGATGCGATTCCCAATTTGTGTTCCGATTACTCAAACATTCCAGCTTGGGTCAGCCGAACACCTTCACGCTCCCATGGAAGGAAAGCTGTTGGACGCCTCATTATTCAAACTGCCCTAAGGCAGGTCACATCAATGACTCACCATAGATGAAATATGAACAAAATTATAATTCACTGCTACAGGCAGCAAAACATTCCACAAAACTAAAAACAAATGACCCTGTTGAGCATCAACAAAACAGACATTTTCCCAGAAGTACCCTCCTTTTGCAGGACATGTCAGCTCATGGAGTAGAGTTACAGCACCCCTTGTGGCCAAGCCTGGGCAGTACGACTGGAAAAAAAGGCATTTTAACCATAACAGGAAGCAACTGAACGATAAAGAAACTGAAAATACAAGGATTATGTCTGCACTGCACTTGTATCGTTTATGAAAATGTGCCTGTGTGTCAGGACACTTAGGTGTCGTCATTCATTTCCTGGCTGTCCGTTCTGGCGATTTTCCGAGGGGGGGCTGGATTCTCTCCATCCTCTTGCTCCCGTTCCCTCCTCTTGGCTGCATTCTGTTCCAATGAAAAGAGAGTTTAATTCCCCCACTTCCCAAAGTCACAACCATCACCCAAAGCAGCAGGAATAAACCTGAAACTGAAAAAGCTAATCACCACATTATTAAATTGTATTCTAAATATTTTAACACGTAATTAACTTTTAACATCATGCAAGTGATGTGCCTCATTATGCGTGTTCTTGAATATTTCGCATTAGCCATGTCACTTACTTTTTTGTCCCACTGCTGATTCAGGTAGCGGAGGAGAATGTTGGTTTTCTCTGTAACGATGACTGAAAGAAAGAGGGATTCAGTATGTCCTAAACACCAAACGCAGCTGCATCAGTGCTATAGGAAAGGCTTACTCAAAGCAGGAAGGTGGGTCTTCTTCTTAGGACGTTTACAGTCAGTGAATGAACCAGCCCTATATTAACACAATAGCTAATAAGCTTCCTTCACGATTCTGGGGAAAAACAAGTTATCTAGCAGAGCTGAACAGGCTGGTACCCTTTCCTCACTGTGTAATGTACTGTGTCCTGTGTGTAATGGTTAGTGTGTCCTGTGTGTGATGGTTAGTGTATCCTGTGTGTAATGGTTAGTGTGTCCTGTGTGTAATGTACTGTGTCCTGTGTGTAATGGTTAGTATATCCTGTGTGTAATGGTTAGTATATCCTGTGTGTAATGGTTAGTGTATCCGGCTAATACTGGAGACTGGGGTTCTGATTAGTTAGCTTTGTCAGCTTTGTCTTTGTGCAAACTTTTCTCAAAATGTCCTGCTTGGGACCAATGAAGTACATCCACCCATTTCAACGTCATACCCTGGGGGAGGCCATGGGGGACCTGGAGCCTACGTAATGCCGGTTTGTCACACACATTCTCACACTACAGGTAATTAATTCTGAGGCAGCAATTAGATGAACTACACGTGTTTGGATTATGGGGGAAACCTGGAGTGTGTGGAATAAAGCTGAACGAGGCAGGGCGAGAAGGGCAAACTCCACACAGAGAGTGGGACTGAAGCTCACAACCCTGCAGGGGTGCGACGACAGAGCTGCACAAGGGGCAGAATGAGGGAATTACTCTACTGGCATAATTGAATTGAAATACATAATTGAAATAAAGGCATTTTTAAGGCAAAGATTGCCTTAATACACATGAAATATACATTAGACTGTGATTAATGAGATTAATCAAATCACACTGAAATACTGCCATCCTGAATTTACAATGGAGGAAAAACAAAAAAACATTTATTTACCTACCCGACTGAAAATTCTACACATTCATATTAATTTGATAGCCCCACGGTTAGTTGGAAACAAAAGTAAAATGAAGGTATAACATTAAGAAAGCTTCTACCAGATATTTCTGAACTTAGTAAAATTGCAGAAAGGTCATCCCATTTGTAATAGAGGACTTACTCTGTTCAGAAGGGTATTCTCGGGTAGGAACGTACACTGACGGCCTCCTATTCTGTTAATAAATAAATAAGTAAGTAAGTAAGTAAATAAATAAATAACCACAATAAACAAAATGCAGTTCATCCTGTGAAAACCTTAGAGGCCTAATTCTGTAAGAGCTATAAGGGTGGAACTTATCAAACTGGATATTCATGAAACTTCAACGTACAAAAAGAGTTCTGATAACAAATCTGAAGCACTCTCACAACCATGGTTCAGTACCTGGCATGCTAGATTGGTAACGGTACCAGTTCCGTATCCGTTCGGTACAAATGCAAAAAATAAATATTCACACTATATTCAATAGTTTCGCCTTCCCTCGCAGTACGATTTCGATAGGTAGGATTTAATGACAGAACACTGGCACAGAAGCAAACTCTCAAAGGCGCATTTCAGAGTACGGGAAAGAAAGAGGTAAAAAATAAAAGAAAAGAAATTACCAAAATGGTGATATCGTACCGTTTTAAACTTCAAATTTTCCCGGTAACGGTAAATTACCGGTAATTGGAGCAACCCCAGTCAGCAAAATAAAGACACGAGATGTATGAAATCTACTGAACTTAAGAGCAAAAACAGTTAAGTAGCTGCTTAATGGTGCCCAGGCCTCTCATGGCTCCCCTAGACCTGAGCTTACTGGCAGACAGGCTGTCAGGATCAGCGCTCCCCACGCAAACCAGCAATGCTCACCGACGTTTTGCAGACAGAATCTGCATGAAACTTGCTGAAATTGCTCTTGTTGTAGACAGGAAGGCCTTTCAGAAAGTCTGCCTATACAGAAAAATACCACACAATCATTTTAATAGTTACTTTTAACAGTGCGGAAAACCTCAGACAGCAAGGTACCGGGCATCTTAAATGTAAAGTAATGATACGTCAATTACAGGATTTAGTTTCTCGAAGGTCTAAATCAGGGCACAGAGATTATGAGGGTGTTAGAGTAACTCCAGTTTATCACCGGAAGTCTTTACTTTGATAGGACGTAACTCAATCGAGAAAGCTTATTAGGCCTATTTACGTTTGAAAAAGCAAACAATGAAATATCAATGTCCTGCTGTGTGGTTGTGTAGTAACTTGCTTATTCTGATGTTTACAGTTTCCAGCCATTGCAAAGCGAAACAAATCCATGTTTGTTAGATAACATGTGGACAAAGTAACAAGTGTTTTTCAATGTTTTTACTAATAAAGCTTTTAGAAACAGTATAATTGACATGAAGGGCGGGGTGCCACCCACAAGATAAAGGCACTGCTGCCGACGTTACACCTGAATTAGCCAGTTAACATAATTATCATAATTTTCCAGTGACTATATGAAACACCCCTATAATATTGAAACTAATACGTTAACAACCAAGACAAACAGTGACTTCTGACTCCATGCTAGCGCTCAAAAACTGCCATCTGCAATCAATATATTACATTATTAACTAGAGTTTTAAACATAAAAATGGTCGGACCATTAATGCTTTACCTTATCCATACTTCGTTATTTGTGCTAACCCAACATAGATCATTTTAATTAAATCCTACGTGACCTTAACCGAGATCACAGACTTAATTTAATTACCTACAGGGTTAAACTACAACTGCTCACTAGAGAAATATACTCTCTCTGTAATTCCATCTAGTCTGTTTAACGCGTTAGCCAGCAGCCGCGGCTGAAATGTGTCGCGACTATTCGTAATGATCCAGCATAACAGCACCTGCGGGTCACCATTACTATCCGAAAAAGGACATCGGGTCTACGTGGTCATGCACTACCGGACCCCGTTATCTGAAACCCACCATCTTTGACTCAATTCACAACGAGCTGTAGTGAATAACTTGTTGATATCCACTGGATGTGCGAGTTACTACTGGGCACCCGTCGGGGGAACTTGCGTGACAATTGGACCGAGCTCTGCCTGTCATTCCTAACTTTTTCTAAATCTCGCGAGATGTTATAAGGACGGAGACGGTTCTGTGGGGTGAACGCGGCTGGTGGGCGTATGGGAAATGTAGTTAGTAACGTAATAATCCTCGTTTCAGGAATGATCAAGCCCACGAATCCATTATTCGACAAGTTTATTTGATGTATTCTTTTGTCAGCTTTGCTACTTTTTACTAAAGAAAAAGGTTGTCGGTGATGTTCTAACAGTTATTATAGTTCAGTGATGCGAAGAGCCAAGTCTGGGGGTTGGTGTCCCACTCCCGTACTGATCTTTGAGTACAGTGATCCCTCGCTACTTCGCGGTTCACTTATCGCGGATTCACGACTTCGCGGGTTTTTAAATCTACAGTAGTA
>JAODUD010000033.1:1391777-1403351 GCA_026784285.1 Stomatorhinus walkeri
AAGGAACACCATGGAAACTAACGAGTATTTCCTCTGTTCTCCAAAAAGCGACTGATACCTAGTTGGACGGCTAGATGAACACGGCTTCAGGCCTAAGACTTTTGCACAGCACTGTATGTCCAGTGCAGAGAGGGGTGTGAGCCTTGCACAGCACTATATGTCCAGTGCAGAGAGGGGTGTGAGCCTTGCACAGCACTGTATGTCCAGTGCAGAGAGGGGTGTGAGCCTTGCACAGCACTGTATGTCCAGTGCAGAGAGGGGTGTGAGCCTTGCACAGCACTGTATGTCCAGTGCAGAGAGGGGTGTGAGCCTTGTAAGGGACATTTGCCGCATGCTTAGGATGTTCCGCTTTGTGCCGTTTGCTTCCTGGTGTTGACTTGCACTGCGTGAGCCGCTGGAAGAACGAGGGGTAGCTTATAGTAAGAAAACTACACCTGACATTTACAAATCTCACCAGCACACAGAATTGTCAGTCAAGGCTAAAAATGCTATATTTGACTAGTTGGATAGTAAAGTTATTCTTTTGATCATCTTTCTTACAGTAATTCCCCTAACAGCCATAGAAATCAGCACTGATTAGGTATCTGAAACAGTTCTGTGAGGCAGGCAGTTTCGCTCTTGTCCAGTGAGATCCTTGAACTGGGAAACTCTATTGGACTGGTCTCTGCCACAGCAGTGAAGACTGTACAGGGCGCAAGTGACCTTTCACCTCAGGAATAACCCTCCTGGGGATATTCTTGGTATTTACCCAGACCTGAAATGTTAATGACATCCAGAAAGGTGCTCTCAGCCCTCAGGCAGCTGCGCAGCCCAGCCCTGCCAGCTGTCATTAAGTAAGAGATTAACTCTCACTCACTAACACCAGAAACTGACAGAGCTGTTTGTTTCATGGTAGTCAGACGTCAGGGTGGTAAAAAAAAAAAAAAAAAAAACACCCAAGACCGTGTTAAACAAATAAACATGAAAGCAACAGGCTGTCAGAGTCAAGACAGAGAAAAGGGAACTGAAAGTGTACTGTATGCAGTTAAACAAAGGCAGCTGGATTCATCATCGTCAGCCTGTACAGGGAAAGCAGTTATAGAAAGTGGATGAATGCACAATGAATCATTTCCTTGTAATTTACCAATTTAGTTTACCACTTTATTCAGGTTTTAATTAAAGGTGGCTATGAAAAAGTACAAGTTTTCTTGACAGAAAACATTATTACTGTCTGTTAGGGTTAACAAACCAGTACCCATATTACAACCCTAATTACTAATTACTAATTACTAATTGAAACAGAGCAAAGCATCCAGGCCTCAGGTACTGTAACTCTGCTCTTTCTAGCACATCTACCATCACTGTTGTGTGGCTGCGTCGTCTGCTGCGCTGCATCGTCTGCTGCGCTGCATCGTCTGCAGGGCTGCATCGTCTGCCGCGCTGTATCGTCTGCTGTGTGATTGTCCCCTGTCTGAGAGCAGCATCTGGGTGGCCTTTGCATTCAGTCACACAGGAAATAAACATCCAAAACCCAGGAAAGAAAAGAGAATCTTCAGTCCAGCAGACAATAATTGTAGGTTAGCTTTTAGCCTTTAGCAAAGACCTTATGCTCAGTCACTGCACGCCCCCCCCCCCCCTCCCCATGTGACTACGTGACAGATATAAACAGGCAGGTATTAGCAGAACCCCCCCCCCCGATCTTATGAGGCATTTTCCCATTGCCTCCCCAGTGTTTAGGCATTAGCCCAGCGGAGAATATGCCAAATGTGTTTATCACGTGAAAAATGAGCACAATGTATCGCAATGCCACTCAGCCATTGTGCCTTAAATGGCTGAAGGTATTCCTGTGTTCTGAAGGTATTCCTGTGTTCTGAAGGTATTCCTGTGTTCTGAAGGTATTCCTGTATTTGTTTGATTACTGTCAATGCATGCTTATTGCATATATTTTTGTTTAATATTACTGCATGCCTGTTATTATTGTCATAAACTTTACATTTTCATTATTTGCAAAACAAGGGAACATTTCATTTGAGGTGAATCAGTTAAATCAATATGAATGCATTTTTGAGAACAGTCGCATAAACTGATCACTTATTGCTCTTCGTCTTACTAAACATAATCCTCTCTTTGTTCAGTATTTTGTGACTGAAGCAGTTAAACAGAATAATAGCTGTGGTTGTTCTCAAAAAAATAGTGATTTGGCAAGAATACCATGCCATACAATATTGAGCTGACAGCTCAGAGCAGAGATTATTGAACAGTGCAATATATGCTGATCACTTTACCTGTCATCTACATTTCTTTCACCTTTCAACACTTTTCTTCATATTTTGGAACTTCTTAATAGATATCAAAAATCAAATATCAGTCTTTATGATGATGGACAGGCGACTGTCATCCTTAAACAACATCCATGTTGGTCAGCTTTTCAGAACGTTTCAAGCAATCAAACTGTCTGCATTGAGATCAGCTGCCTTTGAAATTCCGGAACAAAATAAGCTGAAACGTGTGTCATGGCGAAATAAGTATTATTTTATTGCTGGTGGGGCCAGACACATGCTTTAAATACTCTCTAAATACTCACCAGAGAATCTTTGTAGAAGATGCTATGGAATGTGGAACTTAAAAATATTTCAAACTTAAAGGATCAGTGTTGCTCCTTGAGGTTGAAAGTGAGGCATGAACAGTAAATCATCTGATTCCCTCTTTGCTTGGAGATGTTTGACACCATCGCATGAAACAATGGATTTATTGAACTTTTAAACTGATGTGTCAGAGAAGCTCACTACTGACTATTTAATGTATGTTTTTGAGATGCTAATGAGTTGAGTCTTGGTTGCCAGAGATAAAATTTGCAGTGTTTAATGCCTGGGTAGATTTTGTACCTGAAAATTTAAAAGCATCTTTCGGAGACATACCAGTGCACAGAAGAACTGTGTCTGCTACTGTATGTAGGCCATGAACTTAACTGTGCTCCTTTAGACATTTAGTCCAGTTGCATGAAGAATGTGTACAATGGGATAGTGAGCAACAACATATCTTTAAAGTTACCACACATCTTCAAACATTTAATGCAATTTTATGTATCAAACAAGTGAAACGCTTAATGATGATTTTGCCTACATTTTTCCTGAAGGTAACCCACTTCGGAATCTGAATAGAAATGACACATTTCACTTTTTTACGAAGCTGAAGTGGATGTTTAACATCTGCACCAAAAACGTGGTGAGACCTCGCACTGAAACCTCGGGGGGAGGACAAACTGGGTGAAATAAATCTTCCCCTGGAATGAGGGATCAAGTGAAGACAATACTACTGATATATTTCTCATCTGTGTGTGGGCTGAATGCCAGAAGAGTACTTCTCATAGAGTACTTCTCATAGAGTACTTCTCATAGAGTACTTCTCATAGTATCATTTTGGCTTTCACTGGTTTCATGCACTCCCTGGAACACAAAACAAAACAAAACAAAAGCATATGTAAAAATAACCATGTATGAAATTGCATGGGACCAGCAAAACAACACGTGTAACAGTTCAAGCCTTTGTAGTTTGCAGACCAGCTTTGGAATGTCCAGTAATGCAAATAAACAGCAAGGATGAGAACCCTTATGGTGATAAATATGGGATTAAGCACCAGTTTGTCATGAAGCATGTCTTGCCAAGCAGATGACTAATACTTTTACAATAACTCATAACTGATGGTTTGATTACATGTGTGTCTAACTGTTTAAAACTTCATTTTTTTGCAGTTTCAATGCTCCTTCTCAGTTTAAGATGAAGTTATGGACGTACACCACCACCACTTTGATCTTCTGTGCCGCAGCACTCTTCCTCTTCCTCACTAGAGCCTGGTTCCATCTAGAGCCGAGGCCTCCACGGTCTGTCACTTTGAGCCCGTCGTCTCCACAGTCATCATCATCTTCATCCTCGGGTTCCTCACCCCCCATGATGGACAGACGTAGGCGCACAAGGAGAAGTACAGATACCTTCAGTTCACTCCTCAAGGAATGTAAGAGAAAACATGGTCATGTATCTTTATACCTTAACTCTCATGGTACTAATGATCCTTCTGACGTAAGATAAGCTATTGGATTATGGATGGATGGATGGATGGATGACTCACAACATGTACGGGGTTCTGTTTGACCCGCACTATTACATTTACTTCAGTACTTTTGAGATTTACTGTATCGGAGATGCCATGGTTAGCATGATAACTGGGAATAACCAACTGAAGGAAATTTGTCTGCAAGTGAGTCTGAAAAATTCCATAAAAATGTAACTAAGGAACACGTGCACGAGAATGCCGCTGATAATTACCACAATAAGCAGTGAAACCAGACAGGCAGGTCAGCCAGAAACTGATAGTTGAATGTTGTAATCACATTCAGTGCTATAATAAGTGATTTATCAGCTCTGACCAGCCGACCAATCTGACGTAGCCCCACCCCACAGAACCCACTGTACTCAGGTGTCACTCAAGCAAATTTACTGGGGTTCAACCAACACATCTTAAATATTTCATACATATGAGAATCATATTATTTCGCAAAAGGCAGGCTAAGGGTGGATTCCCCTGTGGGGCTGACTGCCCTCTGCAGCAATCCCATATGTGAAACAGCCTTCATCTCAGAAAGTCACACATCCATGGAAGTATCATGGAAAATGAAAAGCAAAAAAATGTTACATAGAGTGTCTTGGAAATGTTATTATCCTGGAAAATTCCCAGATCAAAGACAAATCACTAGTTGCTGCTTCTTCCTGAACGAAAATGATGAAATAATGTCGTATTCGCTAGCAGTGTGCAGAACTTGTGATCTGATTGGCTCAGTGAGCCTCTGTAGTCAGGTGACAGCTTCAGCAAGTTCACTATCTCCTAGTTTGAGTCCATTGGTTACGTGTTTGTGTTTTGTATAAACACACACGCTGTACATAGTAATTATAAAAGCTGAACAGATGGATGGTTTTGTTTCAGCTTTGGATTGTTTTATTCCTATTCCTCTATATTACATTTACTGCATAGTTTTGTTTACCCGGGCAGTACAGGCCTGACACAGCTTATACAGGGTCATTCGGGGTGCATTCTGGGTATTTTGAGATTCGTTACTGTCACGTCGATGCGCAAGCGAACAAGCAGGAAGCGAGGAAGCAGCAAACAGAGCCGTAAATACGAGTAAATGGGGTTTATTTGGACGCACGGAGAACAGCACAGAACGAACATTAATGACAGATCTGCGAAACAGGTAGACGTGGACCGATATACACTAAACAGGCCAAAACTAACATGAAACTGCTGGGAACAATCAGGGTAGTAAGTGTGGGTAATGAGGGGGTGTGGCACACACGAGGATCAGACGAGGCGGGCGTGACAGTTACCATTTCATTTCCTTGTGACTGATCACCACCACATCCACACACACTGAAAAGTTTACAAAATCATGCAATTTTAGGCATCATGCCTGAAATCCAAGAAAAAGAATGTCCATTTATCACTTTAATGCAACTATTAATAGCCCATCCTTAGTCCAGCCAGACAAGAAGATCTTCAATGTTATTTGGAGGCAGAAACTTCATTTCAGATGGCAGTGTTTCAATTTTGTGTTTTCAGGCCAGCACTGGTAAAAAACACCTACTTGTTTGTTCACAGTAAAGCTATTATGTGTTCCTACGTTTTTTCAGTGAAATGATTTTGTGAATTGAGTGAGAGACATAGAACTGAACGCCCTTTTGCTCAGGGCTACTGAAAAGGATCAGACCGTTTACACAGACTGTAGTGTGTAAAACAAAGCTGGCACACTGACAAGCTCCCCGCTACATGTCACTTGGAATGGCCTGTCTAGTCTGACTTGTTTGCTACATTATTAAATCAATTTTTAAAATGTAGCATAACATATGTATCCTACTTGTTGCCATGTGTTTTACAAAAGTCACTGTCAAAGGCCTCATATAGCTGACCTTCCCCAAGAAGGACAAGCTGGAACAATTGCTCAACATGACGGTGATAAATACACAAAGCACAGCTCAGGAAAATAAATATTATAATTATATCAGGAAAATAAATATCTTAATTAGTGATACAGGTTTCTTTGTATTTTGTTACATGACACCTGTCAGGGTTAAACCAAGGGCCTAGATTATCTAATCTTCAGTCAGGTAATCTTCCAAACTACTAGTAGACAGTGAAGTGCACTTTGTAGCAAAACCTGTTTGATCTAGTATCTGGACTCTCTGAGTAGCACTGTCAGGCAAACAAGTCACACCTGAAATCAAACCAGATCTTTCTTTGTGATTTTTAAAAGCCACCTCTTATTAAAACGGTTGAATAGATGCATTACAATGCTTCAAAATGACATTTGAACACTCAAGAATGTTTGCCTTCGGTGATTCTCAACAGTGTCGCCTTCTTTACCTATATCATATTAAAGGATTTCAGAGGTACATGTTCAAGTGTCAGAAACAACAAACTTTCAAAAAGCACAACAAGCAGATTATTTCTCAGCCTTAAAAACTCTCCCTTTCATTTCCTTTATAGGACCTGCTCTCTCACATTTGGCTACTGCTCAAGGTTTTCACCATATTCACTGAAATGTATTGCGTCAGTACACGCCTTTGTAAAACAGGCTGGTTGGCATCGTATTAATATTAGTTTGAGCTGTTGTTTTTTTTATCAGCATTGTAAAATTATACAATACAAATTTTAATGGTGTATCAAGTAAACTTAGCAGGGTCCAACATCAGAAATAGTCACATTCCATAGAGAGAGTAACTAAAGATCCTTTTCCCATCATCCACTTCCTGAAGTTAATTTTGTCCTGCCGACATTATAAATCTTTATGTTGCTACAAGAAATATCCTGGCATTGTCTTACATTAGGTGCCGACTATTGAAATGGTGAAGAGCTGTGAGTTTCCCAAGCAGAACGTCTGTTCGACATATAAGGATTGTCCAAGGGAAAAGTTTATTTCCTTAATGGCAAATAAATCAAAATCTTGTGGCTGCTAAAAATAGTCGCAAAGGTTCATGAAGTGGCACGGTGTTATTTTAAACGTCTAGCAATATTTAAATTAAATAAAACCATCCATGAAATGCAAGTGAATTTGTTCAAAGCCATGGGAAACTGTTTGACTAGTATCGTCTATTAATTAAAATTCCCTTAGGAAAGCAGCTCTGTCATCCAAAAACTGCAGAAACCCGACTTGTCAATTTGCACCGACTGCTCTAAGCGCTTGTACTTTCCTCTCACTTTCTCAGTCGTCCACCTGTTACAGAGCTTCACGGAAGGTGAGCTAAAACAAATAATTGGGACCTTCGTGGAGAGGAGGGCCAGGAGAGACCTTCTGGGACCTGGCAAGAGCAGGAGGATCACAGGGGCTAAAGGCAGAGTGAAAGGATGCTCGCTGAGGCAGGTGGACATCACCGTGAGCGACCTGGGTCTGGGCTACGTCAGCGACGAAACCTTGCGCTTCAAGTACTGCAGTGGAGGGTGCAGCGCGCACAGACGCAACTACGACATCACGCTGAAGCACATAAAAAACGCAGGTCTTCTCAAGGCAGCGAACGGTGGCAAAGCCCGGTACAAACCCTGCTGCCGGCCCACGGATTACGACGATGACATTTCTTTCCTGGACAACAATAACAAATATCACACTATTCACAATGTGTCAGCCAGAGAGTGCAGCTGCGTCTAGCATTTTTATAAACATCAAAAAGTAAATACCTGGTATACAAGTATTGCCTTTCATGGAATAACTTCCTACTAGTACTGTACACTGTTTTTACATAAAAATATTTGGCTGGCAGAATGACGTTTACTGTACGTGAACTCATATGATATGTATTTTTATTTTGGCCGAATGCTTAATTTGCAGTCTTTGGTTTGTCAGTTTGAAAATCTACCTCAATGTCACTGAAAGCTCATAATCAAAACTCGCCTGTCACTTTCAATAGCTTCTCAAAACAGGAATAAAGAAGTTATGGGGTAAAATTACAATTGTTACATTACTATGATCCATCTTTTTTGCTTGGAACATTGAACTCCTTGTAAATATTATTTGAAAGATAGTGAAGAGAGATTTCATTTTTCATAATAAGGTTTTAATTGTTGTTTGTTTTACCCTGAAAGTATTGCCAAATCACAGTCGGATTGCTATCATGCGATATTCATGTTATTATAATATTCCAGGCTAATGCAATCCGAAGTTCCAAAATCAGCTGTTCCTGGCACCTAATTGTTCTGAGTGTTCTGTTCATGGAGTCGATACCATCTCTGCATTTTCATTCTCCACTTACTACAAAAAGTGCGCAGAAGAGTGTCAACCAGAAGAAGTAATACGGATCATGCAAACTTCATAAACCACTATTTTCTTGCTTATGAAATGAGTTTCAAGGCGTGACCATCATGGAATGTCCCTCGTGTTTTTTTGGGGATCTGGGAAGACCACCTTCATGATAATATGAAACAAACAAGATGACACAACCTTGTTTGATAAGAATATTTAGACTGATATTGGTTAAATGCATTATTACGTTGTAAATGTGATTGCTGAATGTACTTCAAAGAAGTCACTTTGTATTTCAATTTAGCAACAGTAAATCATAGAATTCGTGTTAATCCTGTAATACACAACAGTAAATCATAGCATTTGTGTTAATCCTGTAATACACTACTTCATACCTGTCTCACTGAAATATGTTATACTTAAGAAAATTAACAAACCAAACTATTTATAATTGTTATAAACAAAACACTGGAAACGCGTTTTCACATTATAAATTAAATAAAATAATATTTTTAATATTTTGAACTGTTGCTTAATGTTATGTGAAATGACATGTACAAAGCTAATGTAATGAGTCCTCTAATTTCAATAGCTGACAAATAGGGGTTCTTTACAAATACTTGGAGCAGGAGAATGTACTGAATCAGAGACCTAGAGGGGCCCCTTAAGTTAAGACATCTCAAAAAGTTAAAGCAATTAGACAGCCATGGATGAAAGCAGAGCAAAAGCCGCGGTGTGCTGGGATCGTGGGGACACCAAAGGCTTTTATTCTGCTGAGTAGTGCAAGCCTGGTGTCGGGGGCTGTGTAGTTATCATGTAGGTGCAAGCATTCAGCTATAAGTGATACAAAGCAATCATTATGTCAAATGGCAATTCATTTTTCCATTATTCGTAATTTACATGTGCCGTGCCACAATTCTTGCTGTAAAATTTATTGCGAAACAAACAAATGTGAGAGAGGCTGTAATGGCTAATAGTCATTCAGTCTAAAGTCACAATTCCATCACCACAAATATATTTGTCTCAATATATATCACATTCTTTTAAGTTTTTCTTTTTTTAATCGGTGATTTAGAAAAATTTCATTATTGATTTAGGATGTCGAATATTATTTTTGAATATACAGACTAATACCTCAGTCAATCTTATTAAAAGACAATTTTCTGCCTCTTCTTCTGACCCCTGTCGGTTTCTTTTCATAAACTGCAAACCGCAAACAACATTGTTGGACTATGTACTTCACCAACTGCTGTAAAGTTGATGCAATGCATCTATCTGTATTATATATAATCTGTATTTATTGGAAAGTAAGTTATGTTTTATTTATTTACATAGTACCTTCAAAGAGCAAAACGTTTTATTTATTGAACTACTGGTGCCAAAGTGAACGTTACATGTGTTATGCTCAGTTATATTCAGAACTGACTATTGAATAAACTCAAACAACTTTAATGTCACAACTGCAATTTCCTTCTTTGCCACAGTTCATATACACACTACAAAATTTTATATCTTTATTTTTTGATTGCTAATATTATTATGAAATTGAAAACTGAAAAACATGGATTGTGGGAAAAGTCATAACTTTCCTTTTTTTCTTAAAAGACAAACGTAAATATTTACTGTAGCCGTAGATAGTACATTTAATCAGGCTGTAGATAGTACATTTACTCAGGCTGTGAATTTCCCATAATTGAAAAGAAATTAAACAAAGTATTTATGCTGCATAACTGATTCTATAAAGATCAGCGTGAGGGGCTTTGAAAAGTTCCGTGGTGCTTCCGAGGTTCTGCTCCATCTCTCAAGCACAATCACATTAATTATGTTAATTATAATTAATTATAAGTAAATTAAAGGATTTTGCTCAGAATCTCATCTTGCTGTTTGCTTTTCATCTCTGTTAATAAACAAAGAATTGTGAGAAAAGTCAAACCTGCCTTGTACTTTGTCCCGTCACTAAAAAGAATTCCTGCACCCTGAAGTATTTTTCTTATGACTCACTGGTGTGTGTGAGTGCATGGCATTCTTTAAAAATCATTCTGAAATATATTTTCCTGATTCTGCTTATATATCTCTCAGCAAGAAACCCAACAGGCAAAAAATCCATGAGGCGGAGTATTGTTACATATAGCATTCATAAAACTGGGTGTTGTGATGTGTTTTCGCAACAACAACATGGATAACAAAGAAATGCTTATTCAACTGGGGAGACGATTGATATACGAAATTGGGATTCAGGTAACACAGCCGAAGAGTTTTGGTCTGTTTTACAAAAACGTTAAACAATGCGTAATTAAATCTTCACGTTTACAGGGCTGGCATGTAATGAAAGGCTTACATGGAAGGATGCTATTTGGCTATACACACCGACCAGTAAAAAGTTACTTTTCACATAACATGAAGCAGATGTTTCATTTTGAAAATTTTGCATTCATGTTCATTTGTCTTTTTGACAACTTTTTCCCTTTTAATAAAGAAAAACGAGCATTTTTCTGACATTAGCAATTAAAAGCAGCTAAAAATAATTCCACATTCATTTCTCTACTGGACCCACGCAGAAATAGCTTGATTAAAATGTAATGAAATAACAATAAACTTTACAGAAATGTAGGATGACATGGTGGAAGAGCACTTCCACCTCACTCCTGGGTTCGAGTCACAGCCCTGGTCGTGCATTGGACTTGGTATGTTTTCACCGTGTTATGTGAGTTGCTTCGGGTACAAATAGGTAAATATACATTTCTAAATTGCTTGGGTATGTGTGTGTGCACGTGTGTGTGTGTGACAGAGAGAGAGACACAGCGAGAGAGAGTGCACACAAATGCTGTTGTGGCCGATCATTTTCAGGAGGAATGGGATGCGATCTTGGAGAGAACTTGCAGATTGGATTCTGTCACAAATCTGTATTTGTTTCACTGTATATTTTCCAGGGAATCACTGGTCTAGTTGCATATGATGTCTGGGGGGGGGGGGGTCCCACATTCAGATTTCCCCTGACATCTATGCAGAAGTGCAATCGCTACTTGGGAGAATCCTGGCAGGATCCAGCCTGTGGGTCACACCAGTCTGAAATAGATATAAGGGTCTGCGGCTTTGTGTTTCCTATGCAAGATGAATGCTGGTGCTTATAAATATGAAGAAGCTTTGACTGGCCTGTTGAAAGTGACTGAGGCGCCTGTAATCCTACCTGCCACCTCCCAAAGATCAAAGGAAAGATCAGTCTGGTCTGTCTGCTGTGTTTAGGACAACGCTGCATGCACCAGAAGGTGACCGAGTGCGTCCCTCCCTGGTGAATATATCGACACGCTGCATG
>JAODUD010000033.1:1438179-1450049 GCA_026784285.1 Stomatorhinus walkeri
CACACATCACAGAAACAAATGTGATTCCAGCCAATCGGTTGGCAGTCTTAAGAAGGCATGGCAAGATTGGTCGAGACTGCCATGTGCCGTTGTTATGGTTGTGTTATGGAAGAGATAAGGCTCCCTCAGAGGGAGCTTCCAGTGTCAGTGCAGAAAGTGACTGGTGCACAGACACTGCAAAGGCACCAATACATGTGATTATTTGTGGACGTCTTTTTTTTTTTTTTTTTTAAAAAGGAGAATAAACAGAAGAGGTCAGTAAGTGACATGGAACAGGCCACTGCTGTGTACTGCATGCTGCCAAAAAGTGGACATACTGCACCTGAAGCCCCGAGATCCAACAGAACATGCTGACTGCAAGCGCTTACAGTCACAGACACCAGCAGCTAGGGTCTCTACCTTCAGTTACGAAACATGAGACATCATGCACGTCGGTTCCGAGCGGGGCACTTTATTTTTCCAGTACGGGACAATCCCATACAAATCGAGGACGAGGGGCAATCCATCAAACCTGCGACCGTACCGTCAAGTTTCCTAATATTATACCCAACAAGAAAAAGCTGATTTTTGTATGATTTATGAATTAGATTTCAATTTTATGTCCATTCAGTTTGTCATCTTTATTCAGTTTGTCAATGTGGGGGGAATTCTGGGGGGAGTCAAACATTAAGCCCTGCAGGAAAGAAATAACGACCCAAATCACATCATAATTAATATCCATGGACTGATAAGAAACAAACAAAATCAGTGTAAAATAAAATGCAACAACTCACCACTCATAGCCGTCTCCATTTTAAAAGCAGAGCTAGATGTGCACTAACCCCTCCTCCCAGCAATGTTTTCCAAGATCACCCAGCTGGTTAATCACACACTAATAACCCACGTGAACCAGTTTTTCTAAATCCACACCCCCCAAAATTAAACTGTCATGGCAGGAGTAACACTTGCCTGTAATATGCAACAATAGCTGCTACCGAACTCCCCACATTAATGGCCTGTACGAGGCCATTTCATTACCAGTATGCTTTACCCAAGAGCAGGAGTACAGCACTCTACTCCTGGAGATCAACACGTGCAGAGCAGTCCGCGAAACGTCTGCACCTTAGGGAACGTCTAGAGCGTGGTGCCACTCTTAGCATGGTGACCAGGACCATCCAGTCACAAAGCAAACTAAAGGGACCGGCATGTTTGACGTTCTGGAAACAAATAAACAAAAGATGGGAGCTTGCGGGGAACAGAAGGAAAATTAAAGGTTCAGTCTCATCAGCCATAATGGTGGACATGGCTGGAGTATGACATCACCCCCCCGTTTGAGCCACAGACCTTAGGGTTAGGGCTGGCACAACCCCTTTAAATAGATGTTCAGAGCCAAGCATTGAGCAGGGAAGGGCTTCCCCCTGGGGGGGGGGGGGGGGGTAGTTGATGCACAGTATTATATTATACAGGTGGCAACCTTTAGGCACAGGGATGGGGGGGTGAGCCGACTGTTCTTTTTGGTGTTTATTTTTGGTTTGTCTTGTCAGAAGTAAATGCCACAGATTTTGGGTTAACTGTTGCCTGAGCCAGAGAACTGCTAAAGTTAGTTTCACTAGCAGCCACATCACCATTGTGGCTGTGTAACGCCAAAGCCTGGTACCAGCAGTAGATGAGATGGCTTGGTGAAAGCAATATGAAGCCAATTTCGTATGTCCATTTCTTATCTGGATCTACTTAACTGGATAGGTGGCATCCTGTCTCCATTGTCATGAACTCACTGCAACTACTGCATTCTTCAAACTAGCCTGTACTGCTGGAAGATGAAGTTACCGGAGGACTTGGTCCAATGGCAAACCTTGACGACACCAGAAATCTACCAAAAATAGTACTCCATCTACCTTCCAAGCACTCACCCAGCAGGGAATCAGGGTGAGCCTCTCCCAGACAGCACAGGGAGATGCCGGTTCACTGAATGGCCAATAACCCTAACCACATGCTTCTCAGACTGAGGGAGGAATCTGAAGGACCGGAATGAAAATAAGGGAACAGAGCAGTAAAATGCTAACTCCAGAAAGGCACAATGGGGGCAGGATGCACAGCCCCAGCGGGCTTAGGAAGCAGCGCTACAAACCGAGGCCCCAGTGGGCTGAGTTATAGTGAGGAACTTTACATAAATTAATCAAAAAATATTTTTCACAGCATCTAAAAAGTACGCATGATGACTTCAGGATGGTCATTAGTGTAATACTATAACCAACAACTAATCACCAAGGTCACAAAATGCTAACGGTTGTAGGCTGAGACAAGCATTCAGAAAGTCAACTGTGGTCTGAGGTTTACAGCAGCATCCAAGATTCTGAAGTATATTAAAACGGCTGTAAGCACAAACACCCACACAGCACATCTTTAACACTAAAGCCTCCTGTCAGCCACAAAACACTCATGTTCTTCCTGTCAACAACTTCCCCAGCCTTGCTGGTTGGCTCTAGAATCTCAGATCACAACTTCCTCCAAAACCTCTCCACTGCTCAGCAGCAGGAAAATTAGCTGATCCCTCTTCTCCATATTTAGGGCAACACGTGCTGTACCAGGTCATTCTGCAAGTAGCGATCATTCAGATTATTCATGGTCACATTGACTGAAGATCGTTCATGTCTCATAACTGGAAGGTCTTTGGCGTGCGTCTCTGGATGCATGAGGCACAAGGCATGGGACACTCTGGATGGCATACTAGGGGCCGCACTCACCACAGATGCACAAATACCTTCAACTCCAGGAGAACACTGCAGTACCTAATGGAAACCCATACGAAGACAACAGGCTAACTCTGCTCACACACACACCATAACAAAGTCTCAGGTATTTCATATAGTCATCAAAGCCCAGGCCACACCATCTTAAAGGAAAGCTTCTCACTCACTCACCACATGAGTAGAAGCTGGGCACTCACTGCTGTGACATCTTGCATATTAAAGAATTTTGAGACTTCCTGCATTTATTCCAAAAACACCAAACCATGGATAACACAGCTCAAGTATGCATCTACCGTGTGATTTTGACAGACCTGCTTTTTAATTAACTACCTACAAACAGCTGGGGCGTACCAACAAACAAGTATTAAAACAACTAATATTAATAACACCTATGGAAATTAAACCAATGGCATGCTGTTTTACATACTGCATGTCAGCAAATTTAGCCACCTACATAATGATAGATAATACCATCTTACAGTTCCTTTCTTTTCAGAACAAATTTCTAATCGCATTTCCTTCCTGAAAAGCACATCCGCAAAATGGCTGGTCAAAAAATAAACTTTGGTTATAATTATGATATTTAGCTTAAGACCTGGTTTCGTGCAAACAGTCACGCAGGGGAAGGTTTCCCTCAAAAAATGACAATCAATGAACCTGATGCTGGGAGTTTTTTGTGTCAACAGTCGAAAATTATAGGTATTGCTGGGTTTCTGCACAAAAACCAGCAATTTAAGAGTTACTGGCAAGAGTTCAGTGAGCTGCGAGTCACAAGACTAAACTCTGTCCACGTGCCTCCCAATATCTTATGACAACTTATGTTCACTCCACAAAAATACTCACAGCTGCAAAAGCGATGACAGCCTCACATCCTGTTCCAGCAGACCAATTTAAAGATAATATCCATAAAAATTCAATACAAATACAGCACCAAACACTGCAGATTATGGACTGCTCAAATAAAAGGCAATTCGAGTATCACTGTGCTTCTAAGAATACCGCAGGTCCAAGTACTTCCAGGTGCAGCAAGAGGCATCAGAATTCACCACTAGCGATGCAATGCAACTACATTAGTCTCACTTTACCAGAGTGCATCCCAACACCGGGAAAAATTAATGTATTATGCTGAAAGATCACTAGTGTATTACACAAGTTTTAGCATCAACCTATGATGATCTCCATTATCACCAATCCACAATCCAACATGCATAAACCTGTGGACACCTTGCAGGGTTCTAAAACTAAGTTCAGCTAAAAAAAACTGCAGCTTTTATTGTACATTAGAGAAGATTCAACAGGCCCGATAACCCTGAGCAGGAAGAGAAAACAGAAGATTGCACAAAGTAACATTTCACATTTTGTCTTACAGTAAATACATCATTATTGTTCATCATGAGCTATTCTGGACAGAGTTTGAGATGAGATTTTACTACAGTGGCATTCAGGTTAAATAAAGGAAAGCCACACGTGATGCGCCATAAACAGCACTGAACTCGTCAAGGGCGCGTCCTTCATGGCACAAGGCAAGTCCGCGAGAGGAGGGGCAACATTTCGTGTGGCAATAATAAAAACAGATGCGACTTCACGTGGATCAGCAAAACACGCAAACCAACTACAGTTGCAGGGGGTGAAGAATTAAGCCGGTCGGACCGGGAGGGGAGGCACAGATAAGTGGACAGCTCGGAGAAAGACTCCGCAGCAGAGATGAAAAGGCTCAGTCGGGCCAGACAGGCAGCTCAGATAAAACACCTGGCCGGATCCATCTCAGCCCCGAGCCTCCGACAAGGATGACATCGCGAGCAGCAGCTGCCCTTCATGGCCAGTGGCGACTGATATTTAAAGAATAGACATATTTCTACCCCATTGACCATTCAGCCGTTTGGCATAGGACACACCTATGTACAGTTTGTTAAAAATGAAACGTGCTATCGCCTAAATTTCCAAACGTACCTGCTAAAGCGCTGCTGTCATTAGGCTGTGCTGGGCGACAGCTGGCCCTTCGAGAACAAAAACACCATGGCGACTTAGACAAAGTGAACATTTTGCACCTTTCATTGCTGCACCTTAACACACGCCAGCGAGACACACTGGTTTTATTCATTTGAGAAATAGCGAGGTGCCCGGTTACGTTATTGGGTTTGCTGTTCCATAAAATAAAAAAAAAAGATCTTAAAGAAAAGATGAATGTCTAGTAATAGATCATTTACCAAAAAATAAAGCAACAGTTTAAAGGACATCTGTAAGAATGCGCTAGGAAAGCTGTCCATTGACCATGTTATTTCATTTGACACTTTACCTACTGCGGGGCCAGACGGCTATTAATAAGCCGATGCCGTCCGAAAGCAGCCAGACTCGCCGATGCTCTCGGCCGCGCACAGGACCGACGGCTCGCTTTTCTCCGGTTCGCACCGAGACCAAGGGCGATGCCCTCCGCTAAACGGGCTCGACGGGGGTGCGTCCCGACCCCAAAGCCCCCCGCTTTGGCCTTGCCGTCCCTAATCTCGCCCCGTGTGGGATTATCCCACAGGCCAGGAATTCAACGCGCCGTCCGCCGCCGACCGCCAGACATGTAACGTTATCGCCGTCCCGTCGGAACCGCGCCTAGTCCCGGGCGTATCGGTGCCGCCAGCCCGCCTCACACGGTCTCACCGGCCCGGGAAGCCTTTTTCAAACTCCGACGCGCACGCATTAATGTTTGTTTTGCGTTCCCCTCCGCTCCGCCACCCCTTACCTTCGTTTGCCAGGTCCGCCATTTTACTTCCTTACTTATAGCGACGATGCCCCGCGCTGGACATGCGCGCTATTTCTACCCGACGGCGGGGCGGGCATGTTCACGCGCCGCTGCGTCCTCGCGGAGCTGGGGGCTGCTTTGCGGGCACGCCGTCTGCGAACGGTACATCCAGCGCAGCACCTATTGTTGCCCATTGGCGTTAAGGCGTTTAATTGCGTGCACATCGTGTATTATTTTTCTTTCCTTTTTTGTGTGTACACTACATGAATCATCAGCTATATATAAATACTTAGGCCTAACTAATAGCTCTGTCTCACTGTCCTAAAAAAGTAAGCGTGGAAAGGATGCACATTACAAACCGTGTTGCAAAATATAGTTTCTTGATGTCCAGGCAGTAAGTGAAGTACCTCTGGTTTGCACCACTCTTCTGCTTCATTAGTAAGTGCTGGATAATATGCGATAATATGGCATTTACATTTGCAACTACAAGCGAATAATTCTTTGGGATTAATAAAAATGCAATGCAAACACAGAGGTTATAAAATATGAGTACACTTCGTTAAGCTGATGATGCAGTTCAGCTGCATATAGCTGGTTACATTGTTGCAGGAACATGGGTTGATTATAAGCTCACTAACCAAGCATATTACAGCTTGCCTTATTTTTGAACTTAAACTACCAAGTCCATGGCCCTAACCTGTAAATTACCTAATGCTCTTAAATGCCTTACTTACTTAATGTTTTAATAGCAATTTGATATTACATCTGAAAATCTTATTTGTGCTGCAGTTCCTTGCATTTTGTTTTACACTTTCACTGCAACACTGAATGGCATGTTTTAGTGGCAGGAGATATATAAGATATTGGTCATGTGTCTCCGTGCAACCTGCAGAGATTCAAACCTCCTTCAGATGTTTCCTAATAAACATGTAAACATTTTGGCAGTAATCAAGTATTACATGCTGAAATTCAGATTTTATGCTGGGAAGAGGCAGCAGATTACCCCTGTTTATACACAATAATATTAAACAGACAATTCAGGCCAAAAACACATCTGCGTGAAACTCAGAAAAAAACAAGTGTCAGCTGGTTTTACAATTTAAAAAAAATATTTTAATTTTTTACAAGGCACGTGGGATCAGCCACATGTGAAAGGTCCATTTATGTCTGATCCCACCCGGTGGTACATAGGACTAGTGCTGCGTTTAGTTCACTGGTGGTTTTGCTTTCTGCGATATGAAATGTTAGTCACGTGTTCCCAGCCTTTCTACTGCTGCATCAGGCTTTCAATAACAACTATTCGTGTAGTATGGCTTATAGGAAATATGTTTCTTCTTATATGTGATAAAATATCTGTTTAGTTTCTTAAACAAAGATTTGTTGGCCTGTATTTTGAACTGAAAAAAACTGAAAAAAAGAAAAACTTTTAGCTCAGGTTAGTGCGTGGTACACTTGCTTGCACTCCTACACAGTAGGTGGCGGTATAGACCTTGTTTTTGTTTTGTTTTTAAGTCCATAGAAAAAGGAACCTGCCTTTATCCAGGTGTTAATTTATTCCTGTTGTGTGTTCAGAAAAGATCACCCATATGCCTTACAGTCATAAATCATAAATCCGGTAATTTTAGGTATTTGATCTATTTGACAACATACTTATTTTAATCAGGAGATTAAATATGATGACTATGTAGGGTATTCACACAGAGGGAGAGGGGCATCTACACGGTTTGCAGTCGATGGTTTGTTAAATAATCTTTCTTGGAACGTAGTTTATCGTCATCTGTGCCTGGGGAAACATGATGTCGGTGTGATGTAGGAACAACGGGATAAGATTACGGTGTTCATTGGCAAGTTTACAAGTCAGGATACTATTTTCTTTACAAGAAGCCATACTGAAAGTTTAAAGGATTAATGGTGCAGTGATAGTCGATGTAAATGCACGTGTTTTTATTTATCCATTTGTTTTATTCTGCTTTTGCCCTGTCAACTCAGTAACAGATCGCATTGTTATGACTGTACAGTTTTTACAAATATTTGTGACAACTGCACCACAGATAGTTGTGGTAAATTATGTTTATTTAGCATATGGCGATCATAGCTGAGGAAGCGAGTTCACGCAGAAGGAATACGAGCTTTCCTGAACAAACAGCATCTCGACAGATGAAAAAAAACTATACGTCACCCGCCCGGGCACAAATCAGCTGACTTTTGTCATGTGATCCGCATGATGGACGCGGAAGAAACAACGTGAAGCCGGACAGTCTGCGGAGTGGTGAGTTTGTAAATTGTATGGTTGTAAAAATAGGAATGTGAGCGTGTGAGTGTTGCACATGAAACGACATGAATATGTCATTCTGATAAAAGGTGCTACTGTTCAGTCGCCAACAAGGCCGCTTTTATTTTGCTAGTTATTTGTGTTTAACTCACTTCGTACTATACACCAGAAGGGAAGTATTAGCTTATTTGCATGTACTGTATTACAGTACGTATTCAGTGTGTTGTGATATATATTAAAGATGTGACATGATGAAGTTAAATTCATTGTTTAATGTTTTTTTCTGTTACGGTGTGAAATGTTGCTTGATTTACATTTTTTTTTCATACCAGGAAAGGGATTTTTCTTTAAAGCACAAGCAGACAGGTGCCATTTTTAACACCGAGGATGTCAGGATACACAGTTCTCCCTACTCTGGCTCTGGCATTAACAGTTCTTATGACATGTGGTGAGTTTCTAAAGTACGGAACGCGGTCGCTTGCTGATCGTGCATTTTAACACACGCTTTATGGTGAAATTTGGACAACATTATCAATGATGGGTATACAATTATCTTTTATGTAATGCTGTTTTGGTTTCTTCTCCCTATAGACGCAAATGTGACCCTGTCTGCTCCAGCAGCTGCAAGTTTAGTAGAGAATACTTCGCAAAACATCAGCTTTGAGGCAAGGTAATTCTAGAGTTTAAATTGAGAAACACGATTATAACAATCCATCGATCGTTATACGTGATTCCACTTATATGATAAATAAATGAGAATGTTTATTTTTCAAATGTATTGTAAAGTCTGACAGGAACCTGTAATTTTAAAGTCAATATCTGAAAATGATACTGTATACAAAGCTTTATTTGTATACCAGTTAAATGTTCTTTTAAAAAATATACCATAGAGCTTGTTATGCATCTACTGGAGGCGACATCATTATAGTATTAAGTTATTCTATTATATCATGTTAAATATATTTTGTCCGCTTAATTGTCTTCAGTTGCTCAGCACAGATTCACATAATTTGTATACATTTGTTGTTTTCCCTTATACCCTTTGTATGGTAATAAAATGAATTGTTTAGCCCATGTGAAGAGGGATGTCAGCCTATCAACCTGAATGAGATAATGGCTGTGAAAGTCAGACATCAGTGGGATCAGGCCTCCGAAAGAAACAATTTCCCTTTTCAGAGTCGGAGCAGATCCATGTTGTGATCTAAAAACTTATCATGGCTCAATGTGTCAGAACCATTCTGGATCAGATTATCACAAAGGGGCAGCTGTAAGACTATTGTTGGAGTTCTTAGAATTCGAGACAATGGGTTGTAATGTCGACCATATGTTCTTGGGAAGTGTGTTGTGGATATTTTGGTCAGATACCACTGGGGTGGCAGCATGTGTGATGGGTGACAATATGAAAAACTTTACAAATGATCCCACAACCACATGGGAAAGTAATTCAGTGACGAATATATTTAAGGCGATTTTTTTTATTATTGTGTTTGAATGATTCAGGCCATTTATTCTTATGTCACACATTTTAACACACTGCTCTAGGTAAAACATATATTAACTGTAAATGCCTCGTGCGTGTGTAGGTTGCTGTGGTCAGTGGAATAGAAATCAGGACTGATTATGACTGTAAGTGATGCGGCCCCAAAGCAGGAGTGCTGGCCGGTTTCTTATCTGCTATGGGTTCCTGAAAAAGACTGAAGAGGTAACGCTTCAGGAGGGTGTGTCGGAGAGCATGCTCAACAGTTAGGATTAGTGACCCCAGCAAAAAACACAAAATTACTGTGCAGTTCCTGTTGGAAGCTGCAAAACTATGTTTTCTGAAAAATTTTACAGTAGCATTATACATACAGAAATCAGAAACGGGTTCTGCTGTCTAACCTGCTGTAAATTCACATGAAGTGAAATACTGTGAAATGTATCCTGTTATAAATGGCAGACATAATATCTTATGCTATGATTTGTGGTATGTTGATGCGGAATGTCCATTAGAGTCTTGGCTAGCTAGGCTTACCAAGATTATTAAAGGGTTTCCTACTGTGAACTGGCTTTGTAGCTGAGACATTTGTATTATTAGTCATTTTCAGAAGAAAATATTGCATGATTGCATAAAGATGGTAGAGCTTTAGCTTGACTCTTTGAAGTATAAGTTTCTTTTTGCGTTGCATATTATTTCAGGCAGAGCTGTGTTTAGATATTTAGTATATTTTGCTATTGGAGCTGATTATTTAGCAGAAGAGTGACTCATGTTTGTTATTGCCTTTGTTTTTCTAGTTCTCCAGTGAACCACACTGTTGTCTTGCACTTCAATATTACTTGTTCTTCTCGAAACGTCACCAGCATTATTCTGCTCCCTGAAGAGGTAAGATGTTTTGTGCTGACGGGTTCTCTGGCGTTTCTGTCCTTATTTTTGCTGAATACAGGTACATTAACTTACTCCCTTATTCGAAAAACATATTGGCAGGTGAATAAACACATTTAAATTGTGTGCTTGCAGCAGCTGCCGCCGTGTGCCGTGTGTTTTCTGCAGTGAGTCTCAGGTTCAATACAGGCTTGTACTGCACAAGGGTCTTGCCTTTTATTATATTTCCATATGAGTGGTGTGTGCTCTGTGTTCACATGAAATTTGTGATGTTTGTGTGTGACTTTTTGGGGCCATCGCGACTCCCTGAGTAACACTGGTTTGATTATTGAATGCTTTTTGACAGGTTCTACTGCCTGCAGGATCCCAATCCAGCACCTTTGAGGTCCACGCTGAAAAAGTGGGTCAGGTAACCGCTTACCTCTACAGCGACGGCGGTGACCTAAGAGGGTAAGTCACTACAACATGACAGCGGGCAAGTAGGACGCGGAGGAACCGGAGTCATGCTGATCCTCCATTAGCTTTAAAGATTAATGACAATTTTTAATCCCCAGCTGGTAGGTGACAAGTAAATATACATTTTACGAGCTAAAACATTTTGGTGTAGCTGAGATCAACCAACTACAGTCATATCCAACAGTAGTAAGTTGCATTATTACTGAATGATTTTTATGTACAACAGCAGGGCCTTATAAATTTAGATCTGAACAATTAAGAACATGAGAAATTTACAAATGAGAGGAGGCCGTTTGGCCCATCAAGCTCCTCTGGGGAGAACTTAACTAATAGCTCAGAGTTGCTAAAATCTTATCTAGCTCTGATTTAAAGGAACCCAGGGTTTTAGCTTCCACTACACTAGCAGGAAGACTATTCCATACTCTAACTACACGATATGTAAAGAAGTGCTTCCTCAAATTTAGTTTAAAATGTTCTCCCGCTAATTTCTATTTATGGCCATGAGTTCTAGTAGTTAAACTAATATTAAAGTAGCCATTTGGCTGAACAGCATCGAGTTAGAATCTTACATACCTGGATCATTTCCCCTCTTAATCTCCTTTGTGCGTGGTTGAACAGATTCAGCTTAGCTAACCTCTCCTCTAAGACTAGCAATCATTGTCGTAGCCCTACGTTGAACCTATTCCAAGGCAGCAATGTCCTTTTTAAGGTCTGGTGACCAAATATGCACACAATATTCTAGGTGTGGTCGTACCAAGGAAGTATAATCGTGGCATCACCTCCCTTGACTTAAACTCCACACACCTAGAGATGTAACCCAACATCCTGCTGGACTTTTTAATTGCTTCCCTACACTGGTGAGAATGGGACATGGAAGCATCAACATACACACCGAGATCTTTCTCATAATCAGCTACCTTTATTTCAGTGGAACCCATAAAATATGAAATTCAAATTTTTTAATTCTAATTCAAATTTTTAATGGTCACATACACAATTATACATAGTATGACATGCAGTGAAATATATTAGATCCCATTTTAGACTCTGTGCTACTAATTGAGTATCTGCTACACCAACCTCCTTGGTGTCGTCTGCAGATTTAACCAGTTTACTATATGTATTGGTGTCAGTATCATTAATGTAAATCAGGAACATTATTGGTCCTAATATTGAACCCTGTGGTACCCCACTAGTAGATGAGGGTGTGACTCTAGTGAAATTCATAAAGTTAATTCTGTAACTCTTTGAACATAAGAACATAAGAACTATACAAACGAGAGGAGGCCATTCGGCCCATCAAGCTCGCTTGGGAAGAACTTA
>JAODUD010000033.1:1456405-1466649 GCA_026784285.1 Stomatorhinus walkeri
TACCCCGGCCTTCCAGAGTGTACCCCGGCCTATCAGAGTGTACCCCGTCCTTTCAGAGTGTACCCCGGCCTTCCAGAGTGTACCCCGACCTTCCATAGTGTACCCCGGCCTTTCAGAGTATACCCCGGCCTTTCAGAGTGTACCCCGGCCTTCCAGAGTGTACCCCGGCCTTCCAGAGTGTACCCCGGCCTATCAGAGTGTACCCCGGCCTTCCAGAGTGTACCCCGGCCTTCCATAGTGTACCGTGGCCTATCAGAGTGTACCCCGGCCTTTCAGAGTGTACCCCGGCCTTACAGAGTGTACCCCGACCTTCTATAGTGTACCCCGGCCTTTCAGAGTGTACCCCGGCCTTCCAGAGTGTACCCCGGCCTTCCAGAGTGTACCCCGGCCTTCCACAGTGTACCCCGGCCTTCCAGTGTGTTCCCTAGCCTTTCAGAGTGTACCCCAGTCTTCTAGAGTGTAGCCCAGCCTTCCATAGTGTGCTGTCAGTATACCTTCCACAGCTGGGCCTCTGCTATCAGTATACTTTCCATAACTGGGTCACTGCTGTCAGTATACCTTCCATAGCTGGGCCATGCCGTCAGTATACCTTCCACAGCTGGGCTAGGCTGTCAGTATACCTTCCACAGCTGGGCCAGGCTGTCAGTATACCTTCCACAGCTGGGCCAGGCTGTCAGTATACCTTCCACAGCTGGGCCAGGCCGTCAGTATACCTTCCACACTTCACACCTCCAGGATCGGGGCTCACACTCCAGCGCTGCTCAGCGTCCTGCCTGGTGGGGGAGTTTCCTCTGGCTACATTGGTGTGGTCACCTAGTGATGGCCAGGCCTGTCAGCCTTCTACTGCCTAATAGGAGAGGCTCCAGTGCTCCTCTTCACTGCGTGATGGACAAGTAGCTGTAGATGGATATAATTGAAAAAAATATCAAGACTTTTCCACTTGATATCTGACACGTGCCTGATACAAGTACAGTACGATAAACAAGGACAGACTGGCCTGCATCTGAGCTTTTTCGATTTCCTCGGTATAATTAGGACTTGAACCATTTCTGGTATAATACTTTTATTGTTTAGAAAAATCTTTTTTTAAGACGGTTGACTAACTTATATATATATATATATTATTTGGTTTTACAAGGACACTAGAAAGCTTCAGTGCATCAAGGAGAGTAAGGGGGTATCCACCAATTACTGAAACCAAGTTTGATTGCAGCTGCCACTGTATGCCATCTTAATTAAAATAGCAGGCAAAGCGTAAAAGTCCTGTGCTGCTTTATTTAAAGTTTAAACAAAGGGTCAACTTTATGATTTTAACTTTTTCTTGTCTTCTCTGGTCCTAATCATCCTAACATCCATTCCATTTACACAGGATATTTCCAAGCAGTTTCTGCTTACATTATTGCCCATTTGCAATAAAATTTTAAAAAGCCATAGATATCAATAACTTTACTTCACATAGAATTGACTATAATACATTTTTATACACAGCTCAGTTGAACTAAGTGTAGATATTGAGTAGGTATGTCTGAAACACCAGAAAATCTAAGACATGATATAAAAATAGATAAAACTAATGAATGTAACCTAGAGGTTTTGACACTTCAAAGGAGTTCATTCAAAGTGACTGGAGAAGTTCCACTTATTTGATTTGTGCATCACATTTTATGCTATACATACAAAGCCGATTATGCTCTTCTTGTCAAACATTGTTTTATAATTATTTGCATACTATGCTGCAGATTCTCTTTTAGCACAAGGTGGCGATCCAGGGTAACAAATATTAATTGGGCTATGATAAATTTCCCAAAACAGGCAGACAGAATGGGCCATCTCTGTCTTTGAAAACTAAGGACTGTTAATGTTTTTGATTGCTTCATGTTAATTGGATGGTCATATTTGCGGTTCATGCTTTGTTCTGGGAAGGCATTAAAGGCATTTTTGTATTTAACGAATAGCCAGTTACAGGTGACATGGTGGCTGAGTGTGCGTCACCCTACCGTGGGCTGGTGAATCTCACTTCCATTCTGTGTGTGCAGTTTGCATCTCTGCATTGCCCGTATTCATTGTGAAATTGCCTGTTGTGTGTACGTGTGTCTGCCCTGTGATGCACTGGTGTCCTGTTCAGGGTGTCTGGTGCCTCGAGCCGCCCGGAAGCCGCCTCACCATCTTGTGCCGCTTCGGCCGTTGGAAGATGGCTAGTTAGACCATAATGTGGCCATAGATCTCGTTGTGGCTTGAACTGTACTCACTGTTTTCTCATTTCCTGTTTATAGCTTATAAAAACCTTTTTAGTGTTCTCCGCACTTGCTGATTTTCCCACAGAGCTGCTTCTCCCTTTATATGTCAGACGTGTTGCCTGACATGTTAATGCCTCTGAATATCGATGATAACAATCCTGGCCTTTGATCACTCCCCAGGGATGTCAGTTGCAGGGCTTATTCTTGGCCTGTGAGTTAAATTGTTTTCTCTAAGGCTAAATGTAGATCAAAACTCTGTGTGGCTTATCTATCCAAAAATAGGCTGGTACGATACACAAAGGATATCTCACTTGTAGGAGAAATGAACTCTGTTAGGATTTGTGTTATGTGCGAGCGAGTAACCCAGTCTGTCCCGCTCTAAAGCTGATTCCTACAACTACGTCTGCTGCAATTATTTGCTTAATTTCCCAGAAATAAACAAAAGCTGGGTGGTCTGGATTACCCAGCTGCTGACCTGGTCTGGGAAGTTTGGTTTGACTGGTCCATACGAGTAAATCCATTAGGATACAGCAATACAAACAGCATTCCTGTTGCAGCAAGACTTTATTTTATTTTTAAGCAGCATCCATGCCAAAAATAAGAAAGTTAAATGCTCTTTAGATGATCTGAGAACAGGGTGCCTGTACTGTAATATGAGAAAATCATAAGCGAAAGCAAGAGTGATATGTGAAGTGATCCAATTACGTGCAGTAAGTGAAATCATGTGGAAAGATGAGTTTTGCTTTAGCATTAATGTATCCATTTCCATTTCATTCTGATGTTACCGTTAATGGCTGTGAATAGCATATCGCCGAATGATATCTTTGTTTACATATTTCATACTGAATTAAGTTCAATGTGATTAAGTAAAACATTAAACATTAAATTAAAAATTCAAAACTACAAGCCATTTGACTGAATTCTATATGAAACTGCATGTATCAGGAACTCATGTATAGGTGTTTTTGATTAAACTTAATGCAACTATAACTTTAAAAGTAAAAAAGTAAAGAAAGGAAAAAGCCGGCTTAAGCTGACTTTTTATTGTATTGATCGGAACCATACTTCTCTCAGAGAATCATTGTTGCAGTTTTGGCTTTTCATTAATGCCAAAATTCATCACAATTACTGTGTGTACGACCTCTATGAGGGATTTCATTTTGTCAATTATTATTTAATTACAAGTGCAATTTAATACTTGTGAAAACTTAAGCCTGCCAAGAAGGAGTGGTGTGTTTCAGAGGGCTGAAAACTGGGGGCGGGTGAGATCATAAAAGGGTCTTGATCAAACCTCACTCAGGAGAACCTTCTGGAAGGAGCTCAAACATCCAGCTTTATTACTGCTTCTCATTTGAAGAACGTAAGTACCTTTAACTTCTGTCAGTCATCCTCTTGTTGAGCATTGTGAGTGCAGTGGTTTGTATACATCATTGTATAATTTAAAGCATAATCGTATGTACACTGCAGTGTTAAATATCGTGGAAACTCTGGAACCTGAAGTCAATGACAACAAGAACCAAACCAGTGCAGTAATGTGCAGCTTAATCACAGAGAACCGTCATGGCTGCAGTTATTCTTTAAATGCAAAGTTAATTATTAAAGTTAATCATTTCATTATCTTGAGATAACAAAGCTTGTATTATATTATACTATATTAACTTTTTGCATTCGAGAGTAATTGGTTTAAAATGAAGACTGTAATAGCTCAATAAACACTGTAACTTAATACTGGGATTTTTGCATTATTTTTAAAGTAATAACACGTTATTACAAGGAGACATATGCTGACACTGTCAAGAATCATTTGTATTAACCACAATCGAATGAATCCATGCAGCATTTGGATTAGAATAGAATAGTATGAGCGCTGATTTTAAATAGACCTTTAACGTGGCATAAAAATGATTGCAGGCTGTTCCTGCCATTGGTATGGCGCTTCAGAAAATCACATATTCTTAATTGTTTATGCAGCCCTAGCCATGAAGTTCAGCATGCTCTTCTGCATCCTGCTCTTAACCTGCCTGTACCTCACGCTGGCACAAGGTATGTTATCTGCACACAGTGTATAGATACTCTACATAGATCCAGAATTTCCCCCCAGATCAATGAAGCTAATCTTAAACTTATGTACTGTAAAGTATGAAAGGATTTAAGGATGCTCTTATGTTGCATACTGACATTTCCCCGACCGTGTACTCCCCAGACAGTTTTCCATAAGGTATTCAGCATTGCCTTTCAAAGCCTGTAAAGAATATATATCCAGTGATATGGCTATTGGCTGAGTTTAAGTTATCTGCACGAAAAGATCTTGCTGATCTTAAACGACACAAAGAGAGATATGCTGACACTGTCAAGAAACGTTTGTATTGACCGCAAACTCAAAAAATATGGCAGTGGCGCGGCGCATACAGACAGATTGTGCTCATTTTTTTCCAAACATGCAATATGTATTTGGATCACATGCTGATGATTATGATACAGACCAGCTTAGCATAAAGAACGGGGAGAAGCTGAAGGGGTGGTAGCCAGGAAGCTCCAGCGGGTGCCAGCGAGGCGACGTGCAGCCGGCTCTGGAGACGCGGTTTCCATCACCACCGTGCCACATTAACCGTCTGCAAAAGGAAAAAGGCAGAGAATAGAGGCTGGCTTAGATCCGGCAGGTCGCTGAGATACTTGGGTTCCCACCAGTATCACCGTTTTGGCTGGTGGGGGGGGGGCGGAGGAGGAAGCAGTTCAGTCAGTGAAAGAGAGAGAGTGTGAGAAAAGCAGGCAGGTGTGGAGCGTGAGTGTGGCGTGGGAGACCACCTGCAGGGCAGTCTGTGTTGCGGGGGAGGATGCTGCGTGCATACAGGCTTATGAGTAAAAGAAGCAGTTATTTTACAATTTAGCGGAGGCATTTGTGAGCGCTAAAGCTCATTTTGGAATACAGAGTGGGTTACATCGTATGCTTACTCATTTAGCATGTGATAAAGAGATTCGTACTATCATCAGTCTTCTTGAACAGCTTTCTGACTTGAATACTCATGCACCGTATACTGTATCAGACCACACTCCTTAGCGGCTGACAACACAGTGAAATGTTTCCATGCTTCTGAAGGGGGTTAATATCAAGTTGCTGGGTCAGTTTCAGATTGACGGAGCTACACATCCCAGCCTTGAAATGAACGCTTACAAAAATCAGTACATTTTAGTATGTGGGGGGGCTTGTTTTTAAATTTATGTGGCCCCAAAGTTTTTTTTACTCTCAAAAAAGATTCTTATGGGCCAATAGACACCAACCAAAAAATGATTCACCACTTTACAGTAAAAGTCAACATCTAAATCAATGAACAGGATGCAATACTCTTCGGTTGCTGATGGACAGCAAAACAACCTTTGCTTTGTTCTTTGTTGTTACCACTTATAGGAGATGGAATTATGTTTTAAAAGTCTAAAAATGAATTACACTTTTAAACATGGAAGGGTATGCTGTTGTGCCTAAACGTAATTAAAAATCTCAGCAAACAGGGCTTAAAATGAATTTTAAGAACATGTGTTAGGTAATCTGGTATCTCCTGACCTCTTTGGCTGGTATTGGCTACAGGGCAGCCAATAAGGGAGATGATGGTGTATCTGCTAATGATACTTAGTAACATGTTGACTTACAGGTTCATACGAGAACTGCTGCCTCAAGTATGTAAAAGTTATCAGGAAGGCGACAAGAAGACATGTGGTGGACTACAGGAGGCAGGAAACAGACGGCGGCTGCAACCTCCCCGCTATCGTGTGAGTACAAATAAAAGTTCATCAATACCAAAAGAATAATGTTACTAATATTTACAGCCATATTTATAGCTCTGTTTCAAGTATGATAACATGGAAAATGGGAAAGAAACTAATTTTTCCTGGAAATGTGCTTTACAAGGCTCAAGGTGTAATTGGCAAGCAGCTGCTTGTTAACAGAGTCTGTAGATTTTGTGTAACATGGTAACATTTAGAGCAATCTGTGAATTTTCAATTGTACTATGATTTTGTCCTACAGGTTCAAAGTGAACTACAAGGGGAAATTGAAACAAATCTGTGCTGATCCCAATAAGGATTGGGTAAAATCACTGATTGAGACCATTGACAAGTCAATTAGACAAGCTAAATACTGATACACTGTAATTGCCATTACAGTAACTTCTACTTTGTAAGAGCTGAACACCAACCTGTCATGCATGTAACCTGCAGCTACATATATGCTTGTTTCAGCATACCACGGCGTCCCTAGACACCACTGGGTTCTCATTTTCAGGAATTTATATAGAGGGTAATTTTCTCCAAGGTTACAAAAAGCTTGTGTCTCTACTCATTCTGATCATAACTAGTTTGGTTCGATAGCGGGACTTTTCCCGTGACGCTGTAAGAGCGCTGTTCTTAATTGGATAAACAGTGTTTTCTTTTATTGCACCATACTAGCGTGACAATGTGCATGTGGAGAAGTCAGTAAAACCATTCATGCTACTCAGTATGTACCGTGTATAAGCATCAGAACACCCTGCCGGCTAGTCAGAGCTCATGCAGGTAGGCAGAGGAGCCAGTGAATGGGCACAAATGGAGCTGTGACCAGTGGATAAATACTTTTGTAGATAATGATAGCATGTTAGATTCTTAGGAAACCACGGTAAAATTCAGTCGAGAATGACATACAGTAGCGTGAAAAAGTTTTAGGCCATCAAAGAAAATATTTAAAGGTATTTCTCTATACTCTTTGTGCTTAGAAAAAAAAAACACAAATTCTTCTGTTCCCTAAAAAAAGTTACTGGTGTCGTGTTGATGACAGAACACGGCTGCAGCTCCGGAGCTGCTCTGCAAGGGGACTGCAGCAGCTCCACGTTGTTAAATTTCACCATCAATTCCCTTAATTAATTAGCTTAAATGGTTAAATGATGAGGTATTGATTAGCCAAACATAGTCTGCTAACAAATAGATGGGTGTATTGGATGGTTACCTTGGAATGGCTAAGTTGTTTTACTCCAATATGACCAACATTTAATCATAATTTGACTGCATAAGACTTTTGCACAGTACTGTACATATCCTTCATAGATGACACAATGGACTTTAAATGAATATATCATAAAACATTGCTTTGAAAACGTATCAGTGTTCTACCTGCCCTGCTTAAATCCTGCATCGTTTTCCACATCGTGTACATTGTTTAAAGTCCCAGGGCCCAGTGGACGCAAGGGCTGCCCACAGTTCTCTGAGCTCTTACAGAATCCGCAACAGAAACAAAAATAACATGTTTCTCCCAGAGCTGAGTGGCGTCGTCTTCACTGCTCACTTGAAATATGTTAATTATTTTTAATCAATTTTTAATCATATGTGAACATTTTCAGCTTTTTATGCATTGACCATGTTTCAGGTAAACAACTGTCAGAAAAAACACCAAAGGGATTAGTGTACCGGTTACTTTGTGGTTTATAATTACAATAATTTTATATTTGCATAAATCAAATATGTGCCACTGGGTTTATGTAAGCTAAGCTGTAAGATTGAAAAAGACAGTGAATGTGATGTTTTTAGAGAACAGGTACTATACTTACTGCATATACAGTATATATAATTCTTGATCGATGTGGTGTCAGAGATGTATAAGATCAAAGAACTCAAGATGCCTTAAAGAGGCTCAGGCAGTGCTGACCATGAATGGAGTTGTAGCAACTGCGGAGTCTGAGCCACTGCTCTGGACTGTCTGCGGAGTCTGAGCCACTGCTCTGGACTGTCTGCGGAGTCTGAGCCACTGCTCTGGACTGTCTTCGTAGCCACTGCTCTGGACTGTCTGCGGAGTCTGAGCCACTGCTCTGGACTGTCTTCGTGTCCTTCTCTTTTGTACTCTTTATGTCCGCCTTGGATCTTTAAACAATCCTTGTCCTATACATAATAAAACTGATTTCTTCTTTTTGCATATATTTTCCAGTTTACTGTAAAAAAATCTGTGTCCGGGAATACCGTATACTGGGGGTGTGGATTTATTAGAAGGAAAGACATTCAATTTTTATGTGGATACGCATCACTTTTACTGTTACAGGCCTTAAGGAAGGGCAGGTTCACACTCGTTTGCCTCTGGCCTTCGATTTGGCTGATATGGGGGGGCTTTTCTAACATACCCCCGTGAATATTTCTGCTTCATTGAAAACTTATGACAGCTTTGAAATGAGTCGCTACTTGTTCTGGGTTTGTACAGATCCCACATAAAAACCAGTAAGCTTGTCAAGGATGTTGTGAAACTGGCCTGTGTGAAAGTGCTTTGGCGCCCAGACACACACCCCCAGACGTGCAGATTCATACACATTTAGCATTTCAAAGCCAGACATTCCGTAATCCATGTTTGGGCAGTTATAAATGGGCAGGTTATGCAACTTCACAAGTGTCCCTAAGGTTTGTTTGCTAAAAACTAAAATGAGGAACTCGAATTACATCCTCGCAGACGCTCTCTTAAAATAATGAACTCAATGAAGGTGTAAGATACTGGAAACTGATGACTGTCATAATAAAACATATAAAGAATATATGGAATAACATGTTAACTATCGAAATGGCACCTCAGGCTGGCAAATCAATCGCTTCGTCAAAGCCAAAATATTTCCTTTGGGCAGTTAAAATAGGTCATGCAGCACAAAGAATCATGTTTTACGATTTCTGTTAAGTGCTTCGTAACTCAGACAGCTAGTGGCTTCCCAAATGAACTCTCCTTCCTGCCAAACTTGAAAACACGTGTGACACTTGACATAGCAGATTAGCATGGATCAGCTTTTAAAAGCTTTTTACAAAACAAGCGTTTTAGGTTTTTAGCGACAAAAAGAAAGATAATGAGAATTGTTGTCAGAAATAATGTTACCACTCACACGCATCTCCGTAATTAATGATACATGATGCTTCAGGATTAGCCTGCTGATGTTTAACTGACAATAAAACACCATGGTATTACTGTAGTTATTACACAGATCTGAATTTTGATGTAAATAGGAATGGTGTTGTGAATTACCCAGTGGATGTCCTTCACATTGATGACAATAACATTGTAAACTAATGTTTATCTGCGTAATGCTAGCAAACAGGGGCATCAGAAACAAGTGATGTCCAATAAAGCACAATAATTATATGGTCGATTTGCTGAAAAACTGCCAGAGAATTTGAAATGTATGCTTCAGTGATTCTGACTGCCCGCGGGGCTTTTAACAGAATACCCCTCGGGGAATATTAACTTTGTGATTTTTATGGTATTATTATCAAAGTCAGCAGGACAAAAAGGAGCAAAAGGCAGTTTCTTGAAACCATTTAAATAAACACTCTAAAGACACACCAAATGTGCAAAGATAGCAATATATGAGGATGCTGTGTAACTTTATTACACTAATGTAGCTGCCAAGTATTGAACATATGGAACAAATGGAATGTTTCTTTTCAACAATAGTTCATAAAAAGGCATTATACACTTTTATTTCATGCAGATGTCAAGATCACTTACTTGGTCGCTTATTCTCCTTTTTACTTCCTGATCACTCGACTCACTCATTTCAGCTCAATAGATCCAATGCAAAAAATAACGACACAAGACAGAACAAAGGTGGTCACAGAAAGAAAGTGCAATTACCTTACAAAAGTTATGCAAATATTTCTCCTCACTGCAGAATTTGTTATCTATATTTCCAGCATGACCAATGATGCTTATTCATACCTACTGATATCTCAGGCCTTTGGCCACTAACTGCATTCTGTTTTCAGTTTCTGTACATCTGCCCCTTTCTTCCATACAAGCAGGGCCATTCCGCGGAACTTTAAAATACCGAGGTTAATAATGGCAACCCTTTTCAGGGGGGGCCGGTAATGGATCATTGCTATTGGAGTCGCAGAATGAACACTCGCTGTCCTCACTGGTAAGTATAGGCAAGCATACAAACATCTGCCAAATCATATTTTAACGGATCTCCCGACATATTGTCGTATTGCCGGTCACAGACAGCTGGCTCCAATTCACCC
>JAODUD010000033.1:1502562-1545386 GCA_026784285.1 Stomatorhinus walkeri
CCATAGTCAGTATTTTTGGGAGTATCTGCAGTGCTCCAGGCGCTGGGGGGGGTGGGGGGGGGGCTCTTGGCCCAATATGAAATACATGTGTCAGCTGCCCTGTCTTGGGTTGCAAATAATCAGACATTTTTCAGACAAATAATCAGACAAATTTAAAATATTTTTACATGAAAAAGCACCCCCTCCCAAAAAAAAAAAAAACAAAAAAAAAAAAACTGGGAGGAGACAGGAGTTGTCAGTCGGAATATGGAAGAAAAGGAGAGATCGGCGGGAGTGAGAGAGAGGGTGTGTGTATGTGTGACAGAGAGAGCGAGGGGGGTGTGTATGTGTGACACAGAGAGAGCGAGAGAGAGAGGGGAAATATAAAAGGAAACGGCGAGAGAGAGAAAGGTGTAAGAGGCGATCGATTCCCACAGGACGCGCCATGTCCTCGAGAGCGCTGTCTGTGGCTCTGCTCGCTGTGACTCTCGCTGGATTCCTGCAAGGTAGGGCTGCCTTGTGCTGAGGAACTTGGATTCTGGACGGTGAATTCTTTCAGTTCCGTACGTGATGCAGAAACGCGGCTGTATGAATGGATTGCAGGAGCCAGGCGGAGAACAAGAGAGAAAACAGAGGCTCAGGTAACAGAAGAATGCCTGAGTAGGCAGAGTGTCGCTGCAAGGAAGCAAGGGGGTGACTAAGGCAGGGGGGGGCACACAGCGGCAAGATTTTAACATGAGACAAAGAAACTTCTATGCATCTCAAACCATGTAATTACACCAGACGGGGAGCAATCTGTAATACTGCAGATTACAGCAGCCCTGAATAATTGGTACTGCTTATCTGTGTTTAACTGCCCTGGTAAAGTGTGACTCCAGGCAGTGTGTGATCTCTAAACTGTGTGCAAGGGGTTGGTTAGCAACAAGCAGGATGCGAGACCCTAACTATCATGTCTCCGCACCATCAGTGGACCTTCTAGCTTTGGGAAGCAGGCTGCGTGCGTTCAGCTTCCTCGTCAGGTTGACGCCGCCTTGACCACCCGAACAGACAGAGCAGAAGCGCGGCTGGGGGGGCGTGAGCTAAACGGGAGGGACCGTCCTCGGGTTGGCAGTCGTCACGTCGCCTCTTCTTTCGAAATGCAGAAACAGGATCAGATAATGAATCCAAAACTATCGCCGTCATTCCCAGACACGTTCCCACCCCGGGCTCTTTCCGCCCTGGGGTTACCAGCGGCCACCGGTCGTGGGGGGGGGCACTCTAACCACGAAGCCTGCCTCTGTCCGACAGGGAAGGGGGTTCAGATGCAGAGGGATGTTCAGTGCTGCATGCGGTATTCCCAGGAAAATGTCAGAGCGAAGGATGTGCTGAGGTTCGAGGTGCAGACAGAAGGGCCCGACTGCAGCATACAGGCCATTATGTGAGTATTTGGAGCGTCCTGGAACGCTGGTCAGTGCTGCAACCCAGAACCTAGCTAAAGGTGATTGTGAAATAGTTCAGATTCCTTTAATGTTAGCTGGATAGCAGTCAAAGGAATCTGACTCTATTCCAGGCAGGAACACAGTCTGGGCCTTTAGTTATAGAAAATAATCACGACCCTCTGAAAATTCCACCACTGAGAGTAGAACTTGTGTCATATATCTTAGATAAACATTTTACTCGTGCTCGTTTTCTTGTCCAGATTAGTTAACTTTGTGGCTCGTTAACTTTGGTGACATCACCGCAGCCTGTACACCAAGAAGTCCGTGAAGTGTGCTGACCCCAGGGATAAGAGAGTGAAGAGGTTAATGAGGAAGCTGATCCAGAGGCAGAGAAGCAAGGCCCACACCACCATGTGGCTCCACCCCCACAGGAATCTGCCGGCCATGGCCGAGGTAGCCCCGCCCACTCGCCAGCCCCGCCCACTCATCAGCCCCGCCCACTGCAAAGGGAGCTGCTCAGGGATTAGCACAGTATGCCCTGCTGGCATAGTATGACTCACCAGTCAGTCTAAGATGACTTTGATCTCAGAAATTATTTTATTTTTGCAATTATATACTATTAAGTGAGTACACAAAATGGATGGATGGGTAGATTTATTTTGGAGTAAATCAGCATGGTAGCATGTCACTTGTTGCATATGTTGAGCTCTTTTGCTCTTAAACCTTTTATAGGTCTTCAAACTGCCTTATATTGACATTTTATTATTTGTTATTTTTTAAACATTCTGATTCAAATAATCATTATTGTCATTAGATGCCAACAGAGTTTAATCATATTTTCTATCATTTCAGGCCAAATAAAATACCCTGAGGCGACAGTCATAAACGAAGTTGGACTCTTCGACTGTTTATTTGTCCTTGCCGTTCTTTGGATATACGTAGAGGCCAGGCTTCTTTATAATACTGTATGCAATTCACACGCTTTGATATGTAGCAAATTCTCCAGACCATGGTTAAAGAACTGTTGTTGAATATACCAAAGCATTCCACTAGTTATGCTTAATTTCATTTTTAAGAACAGTTTTATTATCTGCAGCTATTTCTTGTAAATTCTACGGCTGGTTGGGGACCCGGCTACGTCGTAAAAGATACTATGATATATGATTATGTAGAATAAGGGATGTAGGGGGAAAAACTTAAAGAAATGAAGTGCTATGTTTTAAATTTTTATAAATAAATCCTTTAAAAAACATTGGTTTTCATTTATTTTGCACAATGGTTTATTTTCATCGTTCAGTAGGCAACGCTAAAACCTCACACCTGCAGTACTGTGCGCTGGACCCAGCCCCTGGCTGTGTGCGTGTGTGTGTGATTATTTAAAGGTCTCGGTGTGTATGTTGATGCTTCCATGTCCCACTCTCGCCAGTGTGGGGAAGTAATATAAAGGCCAATAGGATGTTGGGTTACATCTCTAGGTGTGTGGAGTTTAAGTCAAGGGAGGTGATGTTACATTTATATAATTCCTTGGTAAGACCTCACCATGAATACTGTGTGCAGGTTTTACTTCTTTACACAGTGTGTAGTTAGAGTTTGAAACACTGATCATTCTTCCTCTTTAAGGAGCTGTAAATGCGATGATAACGGCATAAAACAAGCTCTATTTCTCTCTGCTCATGTTGTGCACAGTAGGCGACTTGATTACACATGGCCTTGCAGTGCTGCATTTCAAATCTTCCTCAGTACTGAAATAAAAAAGAGCATTTGCTTATTGATTCTAATTCAACAATTCATCAATATGAGTGGAGGGTGACATTTAGTGGGAACCCCCACCAAAGTGAGTAGGTGTTTCAAATTTATGACCAATCAGAACACAGGTAAGCCTTGAATCCCTCTGAAATCTGTGTACTTGTGATTGTGTTATTGTTAGCCTAGAAAGGTAACAGCATAAAAATACAATTACCTTCTGCAGGAACGCTTTAAAAACAGGTAGTTACTTAGATGTATGGAACTCCAAATTTGCTAAATCAAGTACAGACGCTACTCTACTTACGACCTTTCAACTTATGAACTTTCAGACATACAAATGAAGAGGAACGTAAGTCCAAATTGTGTTCACTTGAGCTCCTGTTTCCTGTCCGCAGCATCAATTTTTTTTTTTGCGTGCCAATTCCACATAGTACGACTTCTGGCCGCTACTCGCGCCACGCAGCAGCGAAGTGTGTGTACTCCCAGCATACTAGTTCTTTGTACTTGCATATACTCTTAAAATGATGTTGAATAACAACTTACGAACACTTCAAGTTACGAACAGCCGTTTGGAACGTATCTCATTTGTAAGTAGAGGAGTGTCTGTATTAATATAATAATAATAATAATAATAATAATTAATAAACCCAGTTGCCTTCTGTTTGCCAGTATACCTGGTCCACCTGTCACACTACCTAGTCTATCTATGGCAGTTCTGCGCTGTGCATATTAGACTGCATTATGTGGCCTGCTTTAGTTTTCCTTCTGCCTCATTCCACTCACATACTAATTGGCATTTCAGCTGGAAAAATGCTTATGATTCTGTCAAACTTCTCCTGTTTACCTGAAAATGAAGTCGGTGTGATCTTTGTGATTCTCAGTTGCCCATGGAGAGCAAAAAGAAAAACACAAGAAACATATTATTATTATATTATTATAAAGTCTAAAGCTGTGGAAAGGTACCATTCCAGTGCTTTGACTGAAACAAAACAAGTTAAATTACTGTGTTATACCTGTTAAATCATTTCTGAAAGTCTGTTATTTACTTTGTATTATGAATAGCTTGTGCGCGCCAAACGGTATCTCCTTGTAAAATTTATTCCAATTTATTATGTTAGAGCATTATTTCCCTCGCATTTCCTGTTCCCTTCTCTCCTGTCACGCTGACAGCTTGACGCCCTGGTTTAATGACAATCAGTCTGCAGGTTCTTAAAATAAACCCTTAGTCTCGATGACAACAGCTCCCTTCCTCTATGATCTGTCCAATTTGCATGCATTCAGTAGCTTAACGTTCCTGAAGTCGTACACATGGACCGCGAACACAAAGACAGTTTCCTCTCTGATTAGTGGCCTTTTCGCAGTTTCACAGAACTTGCTGTGTGGGTGGAGTTACAGCCAGAGTCATGTGACCAGATTTGGAATGCTGGTAAACGCAAACAGACCCTCATTTCTGGTGACAGTACAAAGTGCGTTCTTCCCCCCTCCCTGATAGGTTCTGTCCTCACCCCTTTTCCTCACCAGCCCGTCCGTTACCGCTCTCATTTCCAGGAAAGGCGGATTTCTTCTTTGTCTTTTTTCTTTCCCGTTGCTGCCGCCATACCTGCTGAAAAAGACACGATTTTCATCAAACACTGATCCCAGTTCTTGCCAAACACTGTGTCCCATGGCTCAGCTGTCACCCCAACCAAGGACATTAAACTGTCCTTGCCTGGTCTCTCATGTGCCAGCTTACATTCACTGGGTCATTTTGCTGAGCGATGTATGTGAATCTGCTGGGTCTGTCCAGAGGGTGCACTGCGCTTTGGAGGGGAAACGCCGCCACGCACATGAACTCCGTGAGTCTGCAGTTTGCTATTGTGCTTTGAAATGCACCAAAACAGGAAACTACGCATCTAATCAGAAAAAACACAAACATTCCCAAATGAAACTTTCCCTGTATCTGAAATTGATCTTTAATTATGACATCAATGATCTCTAGAGATTTCACCAGTGAAATATCTGGTTAAGCTTTTGAAAAATATAAGTCAACAGATAAAAGACCATATACCTCACTAGGAAGGGATATTTGAAAATGAACGTACACAACATTTCACTGATCTTCTCTCTGTCTAGCAGTTATCTCTGTTAATTATTGAGTGCAGGACTTGAAACTATTATGTATATGTGACATAAACCTATTACAGAAAGTGAACACTGCAGCGGATTCAACACCACCGGCTTCAACCTCATCTTCTACGCAGGCAGCAGACTTCTTGTCAAAAGTACTTTAATGCTTCAATGACTAGAAACTCCAATAAACTTTACTTATATTATGCCCATCAAGGCAATTTGATGCTTTTGGGAAACATGGTCCAGATCAGTTACAACCTGCAGTAAGGCTCACTAACTCAGACAGTTAGCTCACTTTGTAGTTGTCAACTTTGCAGTATTTATTAAGGACCATCTCCCTGCCAGCTGAAACGTTTAGTTTGTACTGAATAGCTCAATCAAGGTTTCTGATTAAAGCCTGCAGGAGACAGCGCTGGAGATAGACAGCGTGCCCATCTTTAGGGTTTTACCATCCATAGCCTCAGTTTCAAACCAAACTGAAGGACAAGGTAACTTCGTCTTTCCGTTAATGTCTGGTGAGATGACCTCAATCTCCAGGATGGACACCTTTTCCTTTACATCTCTGTAGCCTTCTGGATTCTATCACGCTTTTATATCTGACCTATAACTGAAAGGGTTGAGTTACAGGATAAATGCTACGATTACAATTAGACCAGGAAAAATAACATCATTTCCATTTAAACTGTTATCACATTTTAGTGCCACGTTTCCAGTGTCTCATACTGAAATGTCCTTTACTAAATTTAGCTTTCAACATGTCTGAAACTCAGCAGCATGTATAGTTGAGGCTAGTTGCTCTCGTTAAACGTCGGCTTCCAGTCTTTAATTTGTTGTTCAAATGCTTAAATGTGAGGCCTCTGAACCCGACTGAGTACTGACTGTAACTTAGTAAGAGCAAAACAATTTTTACAATAATAATTTCTTAACCGTGTTATGAAAAATGTCTATTAAATTTTACGTGATCGTATTAAATTATTGTCATTACAATTTCAGTCTTTGTTAAATATTACTATTTCTGCTCATTTATACTTTGTAGTGGATACAATATTTTTTTTTACACTTTTTTCCAATCTTCATGTTATAAAGATGATTCATTTGAATGAAAAATCCCATATGTTAAGCTAGATCACTATGTGTTTGTGATGCCTCCATATTCATTGTTTGGCACCCTTTGCAAATGTGGCACAAGTAAATGGACACAAATTAGCTCACGAGGTGCTAAATCAAAGTAGTTAGTAGCTAATTCACCCTTCCCCCGCCAAGACACTGACCTGCATACAGGACACATTGGAGGCTGCTGTGAGCTGAGTGACCCTGTTTTGTTGTGCTAATTTTCCCCAGGAAATTGACATGGGAGAGTGTCTAGGATGTGGCTCCTCAGGAATTCGAGGCCCCCTCAGATACAGGTATAGCTGTCCCCCTCCCCACGCCTGGGCACAGAACAAACAATCCAAACTGTTTATTTAAATATAAGTACAACGCTGCTTTACCTGAGCAATTTGCATGGAATCTGATAATATTAACAAGTTACTACAATATCAGTTGATTTCCTTTTGCAAGCCAATATTGTGCAAGATGGAAGAAAGGGTTTAACAAGCTGTATAAATATGAAATTTCATTTTCAAATCATAATTTATTATTTTTAATTAGTTACATTTACATTTACAGCATTTGGCAGACGCTGTTGCCTTGCTGATTACCAGCAGGATACGCTTGCAGAAGTAAATCTTACCCTGGATTGTCTGACTGAGACCCATCGCGCTGATGGAGAGAGGGCTGTACCCAGCGAAGAAGAACAAAGCAGTCTTCCTCATTTGTTAAAGATGTCAGAGCAGGTGGATGCTGCTAATGAGGGCCAACCCCGGCTGTATTCATCAGAATCATCAGAGCAAGTTTCCAGAACTTACAACCGATTTCACACATACGTTTCTGTCCCCGCTGTTTCTTAATTGTCCATTGAAACCATCTGGAATCAAGCAAAAATAACCACAAAGAAAGAACTGTTACTATAAAGTGATCACATATTTTGTACCAAAACAATTTATATTAAATCCAAGCCCTTAACTATTACTCAGCCAGGAAGAGTACTTGCCCGCAGAGTGTGAGAGCGTCCTGTGACGGAGCAGAATCCTGTCTAGCGGGTAAGGAACATTTGCAGATAGGACCGCAGGCTCCACGGTATAAAACGGGCCTGTGTTCATCTGAGTTACTGTAATCGTTGCTTTGCTCTGTGCGTGTCCCTGGGAGGGGAGTAAAATGGAATACTGGGATATGGGACACAGGATCTGCTGGCTACACTCCAGGCTATATATTAATATTTACACCTTTTTACATATGTTACAAAGCCACAAGGGATATGGAAGCCAGCCCTCACCACATCTTGCATATCGCAAATATCAGGGTTCATTTCTCATCCATCTGACGTCACTCACTCTTACCGAGTCTAACGCTCAATATTACAGCAAATCTATATTATTCCCTTATAAACCTAAAAAGAGCTACATCAAAAGGATCGGAACAGTTTGCAAACCCTACAGACTATTTGCAAGGTAATAAACTCTTACATGTAAATCTGTGTGCAGACCTGTCACTTGTCTCGGATGGAAAATCTCACTCCAGCCACCTACACATTCCACCGGTTAACTTAATCCTCGGGCTCAGATGGATTTTAATTTAGATTAAAACTGCAAAATAAACCTACTAGCAGAGTCAGACCCACTCTGATTTACTTCCGTGAAATGTCTGCTTTTTATACTGAAATGTATCCCTTGCAAATCACAAATTCCGGCACCACAGACGTATGTAAGGTACCGATCACTTTGCGGAATAAAACTGCACCGGCTTCACGGATCGATGCTGCATTTCCAGAGCGAAGCAGCAAACCGGGCTGCGGCGGAAAACTTTCCTGGCTGTTAATTTCACTGCCGCTGAATCGTGTGACAGCGACATTTACCATGGGGGCCCCAAAGTCCAGGACCGATTTATCCCGGTGCCGCCCTGTATGTCGCTCTACTGCATGGACAAAAAAAACTTTTACCACCGTTGAAATTGTCTCATTTTATTTGTGTTGTGTTTTATCAGACAATCAGCGTAATTAAGTCGGTAGCTCAGTATTATGACGGTATCTGCCACATACAGAGTAAGATGCAGAACCGGTGTTCATCCAGGAAATTGTGGTTCCTGTGGGATTTATCAGTCAGTCTGACCCGCTGTAGGACTGCAGTTTGCCTCCAGTGATCAAACGGCCAACTTTTCAGAGATGAAATCACAGATCTTTTAAGTCTCTTTCTGTCTCTCTCTGTGCACACACATACACACCTATACAGTCTCTCTACACACACACACTGTGCAAAAATCTTAGGCAGTCAGAGGGAATTTTTAAAGCTATTTCTCTCAGTATGAGGGTATGTGTGCTCAGAACAAAAAGCACAATGGATTAAGTTCTCTGATGGACTTCTCAAAGCTGCTATTAGCAGTGGGGACTGAGGTACCTATAACGAGGATTCACACACAGTTAACGTCGCCTTAGCTGGTCTTTACAAACACTGATTGTTAATTTACATTTGCATGACTAAATGGAATTTTAACAATCGTGATCCCAAGCACATACCAACGGCCCCGCTGTTGTTTGCTATAAAGCAGCAGGGATGGTGATCGAGCTCCATCACTACCGTACGGCGACCCTCCAGCATGCTGACCCGGCTGCTCCTGCTCGTACAGCTGCTCCGCCTCGGCGCCTCCAGGCCGCTCGTTAACCCCCTGGAAAAGTACTTAACACTGGCGAACGAATCGGATGATGTTCGCTCCGAAGCACTGAAGAGACTCCTAGAGGTCTTTGGCATGGAGGACGTGCCCCCCGCCCGCGCCCATCAGAAACAGCCCCCCCAGTACATGCTGGACCTGTATAACACCGTGGCCGATGTGGACGGGGTCACCAAAGACCCCGGCCTGCTGCAGGGTAATACCGTGCGCAGTTTCTTCGATAAACGTAAGCGCGTCCGATAAGCTCTCGTGTATTTTCCATGGATAATTCATTCATGTTTGTCCTGCATTGCATGCGGCGCTTGATGCGCTCGTTGCTTTATACTAACGGTTTGCTGAAGGTTTATGTGTTTTTTTGTTCTTTATCTCTTCTAACACCTTGTTTTTCGCTAGTTCGCAGTGAGCAAATTCAGTTCCTGTTCAACTTGACGACTGTTGCCAAAAATGAGAAGGTTTTGACGGCGGAACTCCACCTGTTTAAAGTGAGACCGCAAGTCTCCCTCGCCTTCAACCGACACCATTTCTGCCAGGTATGATAAGCAGCATAATACTGCGTGTGTGTTTTTGAATGGGTAAGTAATACTATTGCGGCAATTGTTAAATTGTCTTTTGAAGCTGAAGAAAATTATTTAAAGGACTAGAAACTACTGCCTTAGACGTGCAGTGGACCGGGGGATAACGTGGACTGTTTTTCTTGCAGGTTAGTATTTACCAGATCGATAACCGTCAGATAAACCCACAACAGAACAGGAGGCTGTTATCCTCCAGACTGATTCCTGTTCACTCCATGGGGTGGGAGGTGTTCTCCATCACGCACGCGGTAAGGTTCCCATCTCGTCAGAGGAGCAGAGGGGGGAGAATCACATTTTGTGTAAGTGATACAGTTTTGGTTCCTCTGCATTTTTGGAAGCAAGTGGTACCAGGATAGGCTCCAGACCACAACTACCCTGAACAGGACAAGCAGTTACAGAAAATGGATGAATGGATGGATGGATGAAGTATGCATAGATTCCTTAACACCTGACCATACCATTTGTGTGTTTGGTGGGTGTTTGAATTTTTTCTTTTTTTTTTAAGGTAAGGTGTTGGATGTTGGATGAGGGTAACGACCTGGGCCTCATGGTGACTGTCCGCACCCTGGGTGTCAGCCAGGCGGACTCCAAGCTGGTGCGCTTTGCCTCCGGCCAGAACCACCACCACAGCAAGCAGCCGATGCTGGTGTTGTTCACGGACGACGGGCGCCGGGCTGCCTCGCTGGAGAGCTCTCTGGAAGGTGTGGGGCTTCGTCCAGGATGTGGGTGTATCTGACTAGTGGCGAGCAGCCTAGTGGTTAAATAACTGACCATGCAGGTCACATGTGAGAAAGTTGCCATTCTATTCAAGTCTGAAGCTTTGCCCGATTTTGCTTCTGCAAAATAACCTACCGCACACGACGTAATCATTGCTATAATTTAATGGCTGGCATGGAGGAAAGTGTATGATGGCTAAAATTATCGCCTACAATGGACACTGTAGATTGCTTCAGTTTACAACATTGGTGAAATATCGAATATACGTGATTACTCGCGGTGTACAGAAGTACATTGTACTTATGGTGATTGGACTATATTGTTTCATGAAGGTCACTTTTCTTCTCCAGAGCATGTGCCGCGGCCAGCGCCCTCTAGCCTTCCGCGGGGCCTAAGGCCGGAAGCTGCCGCCCGCAGAAGGCGCTCGCTGCACAGCGAGGATGAGGAGGAGCTCCCCTGTCAGCGCTTCCCACTCTATGTGGACTTTGAGGAGATCGGCTGGTCGAGCTGGGTCGTGTCTCCCAGGGGCTACAACGCCTATCACTGCAAAGGCTCCTGCTTCTTCCCGCTGGGCCAGAACATGCGGCCCACTAACCACGCCACGGTGCAGTCCATCATCCATGCCCTCAAGCTCACCGAGGGCATCAGCACGCCCTGCTGCGTCCCCGACAAGCTCTTCTCAATCAATCTGCTCTATTTCGACGACGACGAGAATGTGGTGCTGAAGCAATATGACGACATGGTTGCAGCCAGCTGTGGATGCCAATAGGAGCACAGTGCATGAAAACAAGCCAGATGTTACAGAGTAATACCGTAATACTTACCGTAGTACTTAACGTAGTACTTACCGTAGTACTGCCGAAGTCTGACCAGCACCTCCCCCCCTCAGTTCTCTGTCCTCCCAGAAATCATTAAGGTGTGATGTCTGCTAGGTGAACATCACCGCATAATAGCCCATTCTTTAACTTTTGTGGCTTAAATTCTGAAAAATTTACAGGTATACGAGATGCAGTTGATGTGTGCAGTGCTGTCACTGGGCATGGAAGCCACACAGCGCCGGTTCGCAGACTCATATCACCAGTTGCTGCTGTTTGTGATTTTCTAGGGATACATTTGCCGTATGAAATGTAGGAATTTAACAGAAATCAGAGTGGGTCTGACTCTGCTAGTAGGTTTAATAAGATTTTATCCAAATAAAAATTTGATTGACCCTGAGGTTTAACCGATTAAACCTGTAAGCGGCTATATTTGCAATATGCAAGATGTGGTGAGAGCTGGTTTCCACGTCCCTTGTGACTATGTAACATATGTAAAAAGGAATAAATATTAATATATTGGCTGGAGTGTAGCTAGCAGATCCTGTGCATGTGTAAGTATGTAAATGCTGTAGTGATGACTTTTTTTTTGTTTTGCAGTTTAAATAAATAAATGGGTCATTGTTTATCAAATCTGTTATTTGTATTGAAAAGATTTATATGTGTTATGCATATTTTTTTATCGACAAAAGGACATTAATTTGTCTCTTGCAGTTTAAAAATGTAATGGAATCTGATATAAATAAAATGAAAGTAATTTTGTATAATATCCCTCGTAAATGTTTTCTCTAAGCGTTTCACAAAGATTTTGCATAAAGAAGAGCGAGATAATGGAGGAGAGAAAACCGTGTGCTCATTACAGGCCAGTCAGACCTGTGTTGGTGTGGGCGTAGGGGGAGAGACGTGGAGCTGGTCAGTACTGATACGGGAGAGACATGACAGCTACAGCCTCTTACAGCAGGAGTTTATCATGCTGTTAGGATTCACCTGAGGACTAACATCAAGCAATCAGAGCATTCCAAACTGAGCTTGTGAGGGGGTGAAGTGGCTGGGATTTTTACGTTACCTGTCCCTCCCTCACTCACTCACAAAAGTATATATTTTGTATATGTATTCTGTCTTCTTTATGCAGAAATAAGGTTAAACAGATGGCCAAGGTTAGGGGTACGAAGGACAGACCAGCTGGGTTTAACATGGGAGTCCTGGGTGCTCCAGTTATCTGTGTGTGTGTGTGTTCAGGTATATATTTACCTTATGGAGACCTAATGTTCTCACAATGTGATGAATACCTGCTCTTTTACCTTGTGGGGACCTAATGTTCTCACAATGTGATGAATACCTGCTCTTTTACCTTGTGGGGACCCGTTTCCAGTTGCCTATATGGGAAAACTCCATTTTATAAAAATCTGTGACTGCAATGAAAAATCTAAAAATGCAAAAACTCTTGTATTTTGCTTGGTTACTTATGGTTAAGGTTAGGGCTGGGTAGGGGTTACGGTTGTCATAGTTACTTATGGTTATGGTTAGGACTGGGTAGGGGTTACAGTTGTCATAGTTAGCGTTAGCATTTTTCCCTTTTTGACACTGGTACGTCAGCAGTGTAGAAGACCGGCAGTTTCCACCCCAGTCCAGTCCTGTCCTATAACACATCTTCAGTTCAGTTCCGTTTTATTTGTATCATGCATTTTTACGTTACATTGTGCTTTACATTATCCCTATCCGGATCACACACCGGTTCCTCATTTAAGTGCTGGTATGAGCCGGAATGCCTTTCAGCGTCTGTGGGGGCGAATGAACACGAGACACGATTAAGCGGAACTTTCAGTAGCAATTTGTGATTTGAAAAGTGAAACTAGTTACAGTCACACATCTGTATCCAATTATAAACATTGCAAATATTAAACAAAGTTCAGATAGTAGTTCCGCAATATTCTGTCCTTCAAAAAGATAGATTTGAATAAAAAATGGTGTCAGTTTGCAGCTGATATGATTAAAAAAACTTCAGGATAATGTCATTCATCCATTTTCTATACCTGCTTGTGCCATGCAGGGTCTCCAGGGTCCGGAGCCTATCCCTGAAGCTATGGGGGCAGGGCAGGGAATAACCCAGGATGAGGCGCAAACCCATGGCAGGGCAGGGAATAACCCAGGATGAGGCGCAAACCCATGGCAGGGCAGGGAACAACCCAGGACGGTGCGCAAACCCATGGCAGGGCAGGGAACAACCCAGGACGGGGCGCAAACCCATCGCAGGGCAGGGAATAAGTCAGGACGGGGCGCAAACCCATCACAGGGCAGGGAACAACCCAGGACGGGGTACCAACCCATCACAGCTCAGGGAACAACCCAGGACAGGGCGCCAACCCATTGTAGGGCAGGGAATAACCCAGGACGGGGTGCAAACCCATCACAGGGCAGGGAACAACCCAGGACAGGGTTGTTCTCTGATTTTTGGGTTACCAAGATAACTGGTCACATTTAAGGTCATGTTAGCTAAACGTAAGTCAATAAGGCCGTTTACAGAGGGGCGTCACGTTTTCTGGCTGACCAGCAAATTTCACTTTGTGATTCTGGCCCCAGGGGAAGAGGTTGGATGGTGGCTGCATCCCCTCATAATAAAGACACTTTCCAGAGCCCAGGACGCGGCATGTTCCTTTATCTTCCTCGCATTTCATCACAACGCCGTGTCAAGGCGGGCATCAGCACCTCAATTGGCCGAATGAAGGATTTATATATCGTCTGCACACGAAAGAAAGCACTTGTGTTTTGTTGTTTGTTTTTTTTGGCATGATCTTCCCAGGCAGCTGCTACACAGAGAGAATTACACCAATCAGGATATGAGGTTTATTTAGTTTGTTTGATACGACACTCAACTGCACAGTGAGCTATAAAACATGCCGTTTCACATAACATACATTTAAAAATGCAAAATGTTTACAATACAAAATTTGTACAAATGACATTCTGCCATTAAGAGTTTCTCATAAACATAATACAACTTAAAAAGTAAAAAAAAAAATCCAGTGTGACATAATTGGATTGGATTAGTAAAGTGATCCATAGCTCATTATTTCACCATAATATATATATATATATATATATTATCAAAGCTGCAGTAAAATAATTGGACATCCATTCAATATGGTAAAGACTTAAATCTACGTAAATTAACCAAATATCAAATATCAAAGTCAGACACAGCATAAGACACAGAGTGTCAGATGTTAAAAATGAATCAAGAAGATAGTTAAGGCTCTATGTGGCACCAGGTTGGGGCTATTTGCTACTTGGGGGAACTATTAGCATCCAGATTATAATCATTGATCTTCACATACATATAACTGGCTCCATGTCCATTTTATACCCATATGTAAGAAACACACACAGCCAAGAAGAGTGGATACATTGTAACTCTGCAATAGAAAACTGGAATGACAAAAGTAATTATTATGTCAGTGTGTCTGACGAGACGAAACCAAGAGCAGAATGCTGACCACTGCATGACAGAATGGCAATCGGCTCAGATCCAGTGTTTAAAGAAGATTCTCCAAAAACTCATAATACAATTAAACTATACAAATAAAGTCATACCGCCAAGTCAACTTTTACTAATAAGGCTAACGAGGGTAATAATATTTTTTGAAAAGCTGTTGAAAACTCATCAAGTGTCATCAAAATATAGATTACACTGAGACAAGCACAAGTGTAACAAACTATTATATAATTTAAAAATTGTATAACAAATAATTACATAACTTGCAAAGAAACGCCAAGTACAAAATGTACCGAGTGATTTGCATGTTTGTGTGTAAAATCATACTGCAGCTTTTTGGCGATTAGCTTTTAAAGCAACAGCAGCCCTATAAACATGGACCTTACTCAGAGCGTCACACTGGGGCCCATTCTGTGCTCCTGCCTCTCTCATGGGAACGGGGAACGATGCAGGCAGGAGGAGGAGGTGACGAGCCATAAATCGGGTAAAACTACAAATGAAAGGACCACAAGGGGTCAACAAACAAAATGGAGAAAACTAAGTATAAGAAATGAGAAGGACACAAGGCCCAGGAACAGGCAAGGGACCGTAGCACAAACTCATAATACCGCACAGAGTAACACTAACTGAACTAAGCAGGAACATAGATACAAGAACCAAACCAGGTTATGAAGCAGTGGGAGTGAGACATGGAACAATGAGCAATCAGGTAGAATAATAATGATGCACAGGGGATCAAATAAACCTAATCAAGGAACCCAGAGACCAACAGGGTTAGGGTTAGTAATACATAATCACAAAGACAGGCACCTAGCAAAACAGATAAGCAGAATCCAAACCTAAAACTAGTAACAAGAAAACTAAAATAGAGAAGAAGCTGGTATTAAACTCATGTTATATATTATAGCCACAATCTCTGCCTATAGAGCCATGCAGCAGTCTGGAGAGCTGGGGCAACACGCTAAGGGCTTGACAGACACAGGGAGGACCTGATGGCCAGTGACACCTGCTGGCCATATGGGGGGGAGACACGGAAGAGGGCGGGTGCTGACCCTGACAGGCACTGCACCAAAGGCAGTGCTCGGGTAGCAGGGCCCTGCAGATTTTTGAGGACCAGGTGCTCGAATAGGGGGGGTGTGGCTTAGAGAACATTTTGTCAACTGGGGGTTCCCTCTCAGTTATTGAGAAGGGGTACCTAGTACCCCCCAATAAGAACGTGCCTGCTTTATGGCACTTGATTCAGGGAAATTGGAATATTAACAATAGTGAAAAATAATTTAGCTTATAAATGGCTTATGTCAAACTATAAGATGTGAATATTTCTTGGCTGGACTGGAGAGTCCTCGGTACATGTTGGAGGTAGACTGGCTTTATGGAATGAGCTAATGCCATTGAGTGCTAATCTCTCTCTTCCCTGGTATGTAGATGGGAAGGGGGTTTCGGACCTCAGATACGATGCACAGGTTGCTCTTTACTGCTTGAACAGTCAGGCTCTGTCAATAAAAAGAAACAAGTATTAAAAAACAAAACGTACAAAAATACTAAAATGCAAAACAAGCCAAATAAAGGCTGAATTGTGGCTCAGTGTTTCGTACAACAGCCTTACATCTCTGTGGCTGGGGGTCCAAATCCTCCCTGGACTCTTGTGTGTGTTTATAATTATTACATTGTGGGGACCAGATTTCCCCAAAATTCAATTTATTCTTATATAGCGTCTTTCATAACAGTGTCGCTCCAGGACACTTTAAACGGGAGAGCAATATGATTAAAAACTAACGTTTGACCTTTTTTTTCAGTCCCTCCAAGGATAACCTCGATTTTTATGAAAATGTGACTGCAATAAAAAACTAAAAATGCCAAAAGTCTTGTATTATGTTTGGTTACTTATGGTTAAGGTTAGGGCTGGGTAGGGGTTACGGTTGTCATAACTGCGATTAGGGCTATGCCCATAGAAATGAATGTACGGTCCCCACAAAGATATGAATACAAACATGCCGTGTGTGTGTGTGTGTGTGTGTGTGTGGACTGGCACCCCCCCACGATGGTACCCCGCCTTGTTCCCTCCTGCCTCGTAGCAGATCTTAGACTCCATGACCAGAACAACCAGAGAGAAGGTGGATAGATGTATGGATTGAAAGAAAAGAAGATGGGCAAAAAAGAGACATGGCCTGGTTGCTTTCATAATAAGAGTTTTTGTTGCTTTTTAGATTATTTACATACATGCATTCAACAAACATGGTGGTCTGTAAGCATCCCGCAGCAAAGACACCCTGCTTTCTGCGTTTTTGCCACTCGGGTAATATTTCTTAGAGAAAGGCCTCCGTGCCGCCATCACGTGGGTGTCTTACTATTGCGACGTTCTTGGATGTCTTTGCCCAGACAGATGCTCTGGATGGGCTCCTCACTCTCTATGAGGACAGAGCGGCACCTGTCAGTGTCGCGAATCTGCAGCTCCAGACGGGAGAGGTGCTCCACGATTCCGGCGCCGAGAGAGTCTCCCAGAACGTTCGTAGTGGTCCTCAGGCGATCACTGCTCAGACATGCAAATTCCTCACTGGGTTTATCACATTTAAACAGGAACAGTGCATCGTTTTACACTGCAGTTCAAATAATCTAAAGAAACCTTGTTACTAATGAATAAAAATGCATTTCCACTGAATGAAATAGAATCAAAATGCATTAAGAATCTGAAACTTCAGGGTTTCATATTTGCAGTCTTAACCTTTCAAAGGGAATTTATTGCTCTAATGGCCCGTATTGGGGTGACATTTAGGAAGACTCACAGGAACCAATCCACAGCGATGATCAACGATATGTCCTCCGTGGGCAGTCCGACTGATGTCAATACAATCACCATGGTTACCAGACCTGCTTGAGGAATGCCTGCGGCTCCGATGCTGGCAGCTGTTGCCGTGATACTAAAGGGCCAATAGAAAACCATTAGGGACGCAGTATGAATCTTTAAGGCTTCATTTAATTCTGGGAGCAGAGAAGCAAAACACAGTCTAAGTATTGGGAAGATCAAAAGGAAACTGGCCCTTTTCATTAGTGTCTGTGAATATAAATATGGAAACAGTAGCAATGCCTGGACTATGGACCAGGGCTAAACGAGTGTCTCAAATAGCCTCAGAGTCCAGCACCATTACCTGATGGTGAGAATCTGGCCAAAGTTGAGCGCCACCTGGTTGACCTGGGCGATGAAAACGGCGGCCACGGCTTCGTACAGCGCGGTGCCGTCCATGTTTATGGTGGCGCCCACAGGTAGCACAAACCGTGTCACCCGCTTGTCCACCATGTTGTTTTCCTCAAGGCAACGAAAGGTTATGGGTAGTGTTGCCGAGCTGAAACAAAGATGCAGAACACACGTTTAGCCCCTGTGATGAGACGCCGTGAGATCAAGTCAATGGCTCAATGAGAGCTTTGCCTGAGGAGTGTTCAGCGGTTTCGGATTGAGCCTGTCAGTAAAGGCGTCTCCGCTCTCGTCCCACCCACCTGGACGAAGTGCCCAAGGCGGTCATCAGAGCCTGCAGCAGCCCTCCCATGAACATAAAGGGGTTCTTGCGCGTGACAGCGAAGTAGATCAGCGGCAGGACGATGAGACCGTGAAAGAGGAGGCCAAGGATGACCGAGAGCGTGTACATCCCCAGCTGCCCCCCCATCTGGGCCAAATCCTTCATCTCCACTATCTTCCCTGCGATCAGGAAGAGAATCCCCACTGGGGTGTACCTTGTTCACAAGACAAACTAAAGTCACACCTTTGTAAACGTACATGAAATTCAGATCATAAAACCGCTGTTTTCAATGTGATCTCATTAAGGGGAAAATCAAGGTGATTTTTAGATACACAGGGCAATATCTAGATCAATGTCAGAAACAGTTGTAAAGTCTCAGCGATATATCAACCAGTGCATGGAGATGAAGGCCAAAATCGTAGTACCAACCAGATGATGACGGCCACCAGACGCAAGATGGCTTCATTGAGACAGTCAAAGAAGTCTCTCAGAGCTTTGCCCTTGTCCTTCATGTTTCCAATGACCAATCCAAAGCACATGGAGAAAACCACCAGGCCCAAGGCGTTGACCCCACTGGAGGAGCCTGCCGTAGGAACGCTTTCCTCCGTAGTCTGCAGGACCCCGCTGACGTTGGCTGCATCGGGCAAAGCCTCACTCACATTACCTGGCAGGGTCACGTTCCTCTGGGTCATGCGTCTGGAGTACAGCGTTTTGTACTGGATTTGTAAAAGAAAATGGAGGAACTTATTTCCATTTAAGCTTATACACAATGGCACTAAGGTATAAATGCAGTATCATTTACAACTAAAAAATTAAAATGACAGTGTTACCTGCTTGAAACAAGCTTCCACTAAATTAGGAGGGAACATATTTCTGCAAAGGCCAAAGCAGAAATAAACATTAAGCTAAAAATAAGCCCTTGGAACTTGTTTGTTTAAACTGTGATGTCTAACTGAAGCAGCATGCACCAGCTTTGTTTACCTGATCAGATCCAGGAAGGCATCTACTGCCTGCACTGACTCAATGCTGCTGCTAGAGGGCGCCGGACTTTCCCTGCCACCCTTCCCAGGCTTGAGCAGCGACACGACGGCAATGCCGGTAAAGACTGCGAGGATGGTGGTGAGCATATAATACACAACAGTCCGCATTCCCATCCTTCCAGATGCCTTGCTGTCCAGAGAGGACATCCCTGTAACAGAAGAGCATGTCATGCAGCATTCATTATGCGTTTACTTTGAGTGGTTTTACTCACTTCAAGTGAAAACACATTTTATTTGGTACTAAAGGCTACAAATGTAGGCACAAACAACTTTTAAACCTATTTTTCACGTGTCTACCAAAAATATCATGCTGAGCTACACATTGTGAATCTAAAATGCTAATTGGATCGTTTGACTTATCTTTGCATAGAAACAATGTGACAAAATGATTTGAGGTCTCAAAAAGAACTGAAATCAAATACTGTAGTCACTCCAAAACTATATCAACCAGCAGCCCATTTTGTATTAATAAATAAACCGTACAAATGAACCAAGATATAAGATTGATAGTCTGAAAGGAAGCTGTAGATGATTATTGACTGTAGGTGTCCTAGGAATAACCTACTCAAAACTATTTATTGCAATAGTTTCGTACCCTAAATACTAGTCTAATATACATTATCTCTGAAAACACACAAACAGCATGAATTTGTATTACAATAGGAAACCTTTGACAACATGGCAGCCAATCCCATTGTCCAGAGAGACGGGAGAAGTTCACCAGTCACTTACCTGTGACCAGGCTGGACACAATGAGCGGCAGGACCAGCATCTGCAGCATCCTCATGAGAAGCTCTCCAGGGAAGGCAAAATACTTTATCTCTCTGAGGGACAAATCGCGGGGACGCAGTATCAAGCCCACCAAGACTCCTAGGTGACACGTGAACAGGAAGATCAGCATCACTGGCAAACATTCAAGACCATAACTTTGCAACATAATTACCCAGCAAGCAAAAATAAGGCTCAACGGTCTCCGTAAGTCATAACTAGGAGTGGCTCAGTGGGTTAGAACAGGTTGCCAGTTCAAATCTTGCAGTCTGCAGAGTGTTGTTGGAACTTGCACTTAGATGCTATATCCCAGTTCCTCACGGGCAACACAGCTTGAACAATTGTATGTTGCTTTGTATAAATAAATAAGTGAGGCTGAGCACTGTAGATACGGTGCTGAAGGTCATCGACTGCTTGCCTAGTGCCACCGAAACCACAGTGAAGATGACAAAGGCGTTCTGGCAAAAGAAGTTCCGAACTCCCTGGCAGGGCCTGGATGCTCCAGTCGGCGTGTCCCGCGGCTGTGAGCGTCTGTCGGGGGGGTCAGCCTCTTTGGCGTCGTCCTTCAGGAAAAGGCTGTGGCTATTGGAATGCGTCTCACTCATGATGGGCTCCATAAGCTAACCCAGAAGACGAGGGACTCTGGGGACTGCAGGAGAAGAAGGAATATGAGAAGAATGCACAAGCTGTGTGTAAACAGAAGGTCCACAGAATGTCAACAGCTAGTAAACGGCGGCAGAGAGGAAAGGGGAGTGTCAGGTTCCCCTGAACTGCAGCATTCACACAAAATTAAAGAGACACCCTGAGTCTTACCCTAAGCACTTACATATATATGTAACATTATTGTGTTTTTTTTTCCAAATTAAATCCTTCAGCTTGAAGAAAACACATGTAAACAAAAAACGGAACAGAGAAACTGCTAAATGAACGAGCCTCCAGTAACTTTTTTGATTGTAGGAAACTTGAGATTCTAACCCTAAGTCACTCTATATTACCTGACAGCTTATTAATGATAAGGACTTACGTTACCAAACCGACTTTGGCTTTCGATATTATGGGCAAGAACAATGGAAGCTTGAATCTATGAAGAAGGCGTGCGGAGGGCCGAGCCCGGGCTTCTGCTCAGGGGGAGCTGCTGGGGAATAGAGATAAAGCTGGGCGGAGAGGTGGAACGACGGCCACGTGTCATACTCCAATATCTGCAGAGTGCTGATGGGGAGCACGAGGAGAGCGGGGCTGCAAAGCCGCTGGGGCAGAGAGGCGGCACCGGGGAGATCAGAAAGCAGATTATACTGTCCGAGGAACAGGCACACAAACATTCAGGAAAAAAATTATGGAAAGTAAAAAATAAATAGTGAAAGTTTAAGATGTTCAAGAAGACACTTTGATCATCGATTTAAAAAGATAAAAACTATTAAAAGAAGTCAGAAAAATATTTATTAATCTTTCCAACCAGAATATTATAACTTCTCATTAAGTTGTACTGGGTTGGAGAAGGTACTGGGTGGTAAATAAAAATGCAACATAGACCCGCCAATGCAGCAAAAACCTTAAGTGACCTATAAGTGACACGGAAGACGGACGGATGGATGGATGGATGGATGGATGGATGGAACACTGAGTAGCCGTTATAATAGGTTACAATGATGTAGTAGAATCTGCAGTGAATAACAGGGGTTCACATCGTCTCTCGTGACGATTTACTCACCATCAAAGCTAGAAATTAAGCTCATCAGCTCGCGTGTGCCTACTCATTTACAAAGGCAAAAACAACAGCTTAACACTAACAATAAACTATATGTCAGGATACAGTTCTTACCGAACCAGCCCAGCTGCCGAGTAGCTGCAAGTTCTGTCCTTACTCACCATTCATGGTTTTTCCAGTCGCGCAAAAAAAGCGAATCCCTGATGTGCCTTTTTCAGGAGCCCAGCATTGCGATTAGACTAAAAGCGGACATTGAGAGCCCGCTTGACCTGAGCTGACCTTCCGGAGGCTTACGGCGACGCACGCCGCGCCGCGCCGATACCGAGCAGCCGCCGGCCGGTCCAGGCGGCCAGTCAGCCCCGGCCGGCGAGCTGCCGTCACAGTCATTGCTACAGACCCTCCAGGCGAGGGGAAATAATCTCAGCGTTTCAGTGAACTTGAACAAACAGAATCAGAAATTAAACCACGTATGTGCAGGAAGGGCCACGTTATGAATGACGCTGTCATTGTCTTTCCGCGACCCGGCGGTCTGGACACGTTCGAAACTTCGAGCCTGTTTCAGAATTGTAGCAATTTCCTGCAGAAACAATTCAAAAGCGCTACAAGCTTCGGAACGTTTTAACTATAAGACTATAACCACTGTTCTAACAGATATTAATTCTGTAACATTGTAGTTTAACGTGTTTTCAACGACGACAGAACACAAGGCGTTCTGTTCTATCGTGTTTATTTTATTCTATCGTGTTTATTAAATTTAGATGTGAATTATTTAAGATGAAATAAAATTCATTAAAAATAGTGTGATTGGTTATACTTGCGTTCATTTGTGAAACGCACACTTGTTTTGAAACAAAGTGCCATATTAATACAATAAAGACAAATTAAGTAGCATTTTCATTCATAAAAAATACATCAAATCGCGTGTATTTGCATTAAAGCCAGTTCCTTCAATTTCAAATAATAGTAATAGCAGCGGATAGTGAAAAGCAGCCCAACCTTCCCCAGCCCGCAAGCCGCCTCGCGAAGAGCCGCCGGATCCCGCTCACGTGGCTCCGTCTCTCCCGCGTTCCTCCGTTTGCTCCGTAAAACTCTCGGAGCCTGTGGTGCGTATGGAAGGGGTGCAGTGGTGGTTTTTATTCCCTCCGGAGCGCGTAGGGATCTTTATTGCGCTAAACCCGCCAAGGGAACAGCGGAGAACGCGGCTGGAAGGGTCGATGCAAGGGAGGCGGAGGTTAGAGATCCTCAGGCGCTGAGAGACCTGCTGCCCCTTTCTGGGTGGGAACCCCCTTTTTGATGTTCACTTGGGCAAGGCGATCGTGACTATGGACTCATGTGGGATAATATGCAAACGATGCGTGGCTCAAGATAGAGCAGCTATTGCGTGAGTGTGATTTTGTTGTTATACCTTCGCAGTACATGTCGCTGTACGTTTGACTTCTCCATGACTACCTACGTCCGCAGAACATGTTCATGGGACCCGCGATCCAGCAGCCTGAACCGCCTGCCTACCCACGTTACCACCCACGTAGCTGCCCTTGGACCTTTGTGAATGCATGCACGTTTTCCACTATATGAACGTGAAGTTATCTGAAGAACGATGTGTATTGATGTGCTGGGGATGCCGTATGCAATGTCATCAATACCAGCCAAAACCATAAATAAAGCTATACTAATCTACTTAGTTTGGGCACGGTTACAGCAGCAGTGTACCTAAACATTTCACCTAAGAGTAAGCCACAAGTCTTATGTTGTGCATTTGAAGCAAAATGTGTTATTAAAATATTAAATCATATTTCAATTCATTACATATCAAACATCAATTAAAGAATTGCATCTGCCACATAAAAAGTGAATTCAGCTACTAGAAATTCATTAAAAGTCAAATTTTCTTTTAAAATCGTACTGTAATCTCCTATTGCAGGATGTCCACCGACTTCAAGGCAGTGCAGCCACAGAATCCGCTACTTCAGCATTCTTGCCAGTAGGGGGCGTTGTTGGCGGGTCGCGGACTTGGTGACGCTGATGGAATTCGAACCTCGGGGTAAAATAACAGAACGGCCTTACCCTGCAGGCATGTAAGTAACTGGAACATGCGGGGAAATTTTTAAGGAATATATTCTCCTAGGAATTTGCATTCTATGATTCCTTCTGGAGTCATTTAGCTTGTCTACTCTGGGCAAGAGAGGATATACTTGTTCTGGATAAGATCTTCACAAATGACCAATACGTACAGCCCGGTCATTACAGACATTAGAGGCTGTACTTATATCCATTATTGGCTTCATTTGCCTTGGTCCAAATAAAAATGACTTTTTAATTAATTTTAAATTGTGTTGTTTAAAGTCACCCGAAACACTAGGCCTGGAATTAAAATTAGTAATATATCAAAACTAAAACTTCCTACTTCCTATGAATCAGGCCTTTAGGATATGAAGGGTTGATTACATTTAACCAGGTTTATACATCTGAATGTATCTATCTATCAGTGATTTAAAGCAATGTAAAATGACCAGACTCTTTGATTTAAAAGAAACCAAGATCAGTGTATTCATGCAAAAGCAGCAGATTTCGTCACTATGGAAACTCGCAAGGCCCATTGCTGTGTGGGAGGTGGAGGAGAATTATCCATATTTAGCCAGGCAATAATTCTCTAGTATGCAGATTAAAATCATGGAATATACCTAAGTAATGGTTTTAATATTTCTCTTTTATTACAATGTATGTACAGCAAAGACACTAAATACCAGAGAAATATTTCAATATCAGAAAATTAGGTTGAGGTAGTTAAAATTTTATACAGCAAAACATGATTTATCTTCAATTTATGATTAGTAGATTTTATGCCACATCTAAATTATTTGCACCCATATTGCAGCCTCTTAACAGGAACAGGGTCGTGTGTGGAGTTTGCAGGCATCACGAGGCACAAGGCTGGCGTACACCCTGGACGGGATGCCAGTCCATCACAGGACTGAGGCCCACACACACACAATCACACACTACCCCAAGTTAGATCCCAATCAGCCTAACTGCAAGTATTTCGACTGTAGGAGGAAACTGGAAAGGAAACCCACACGGCACGTGGAGAACATGCAAACTTCACACACAATGAGTGGAGGCAGGATTCGAACCAACAACCCTGGGGGTGTGACACAATAGTGTGACTCTGTGCCACCCTAAATTAAAATATTTCATTTAAAATGCATATGTTTTATTTAAATATGTATACGTGCAGCTTCTAGTAGTACCCTTTAGAATCATTTGGAGAATAGCTGCATTTGTATTTTATTTTCTTCATTATGTATTTTTAATCTCGCAGTTACCTAGCAACAAGCAAGTTTTGAAGACTAACAACGGTAGAATTGATTACTATTTCACCATAATGTCTTCATCTCCAATTATAAGGAATTTATATCAAGTCTAAAGGAGATATTCAAGCACGTGAGAGGAATGAAGTGACCGTATCTAGGGCTAAATGATTTTCCAGACGAGTTCCTACTTTAGCAGACATATGAATAATCTTACAAAGTAGCTATCAGGGACCCTGCTAATAGTGTCCCATGTTATTGTAAGTCACCTATGAACAATACGAGTTATGAGGCAGATTTCACTGGTAAAACAAATGGGGTTTGGGGCTCTGGTTTGAATGTGGCCATTGCAATATATCATTGTCTGTTTTTAATTTTTTATTGTAATGTGAATTTGAAGAATTTATGACTTTAAGAAGAAGTAATTAGTAAAATAGCAAACGACAGCACTGAGTGCTTCAGTAAGGAAATGGGCTGCCGGGCACTGCTGAGACGTGTTAATCGCATGTCGTAGGCGTGACCTCTGCATGTCACCATGCCTACTGCCTTATACTCACTAACGGCTCATTTAACACTAACACACCATCGCATTTTTTTCTTCCCAGCTTGACATGTCGCACATTTGGGGATGTCACCGTCTTCCTCATGAGCACCTCAAATACCAAAGGGAGCCAAATCATGGCTGTCAAAATTTAATTTGTGATTTTGCAAAATGTTTCTATAGCTTTTTAGAAAATTGTTAAACAATTTCATGCTCTGTTTGGCATGTATATTAAAAACAGCACCTCATTGATATGTCTGTACACAAACCAAACACACACCTCCTTTTAAATGGCTGGCTGGATTGAAGAAGAATGAAAGATTGTGTGACATTTTTCCTTTCTCACATTGTATGATGGTTTAATGGTGTAGGATTATTTAGGGACAGTGTTATGCGATTATGTGTGTATGGCCAGAAATGGACTGGCATCCCATCCAAAGGGTCTCCAGCCCTGTGAACTATACCCAGGAACCAGCACCCTGTCGGGGATAAGCATTTTGGATGGATTGATGAATGGATGGATGGATGGATTTATGATGAACAAACAGATGGATGGTCGGACGGATGGATGGATGGATAGATGAACAGATGGAAGGATGTACCAACAGATCCATCATATTTTAGAGTCACTTCTCTCCAACAACTATGAGAACTGTGAGTTTAAAGGGGAGCATTTTTCCGTAGAGCCCCGCCAACATTAAAGGATGAAAGTGGAAACATCATCCGTGTATCATGACCCCCAAGCTCACAGGAAAAGGTCACCAAATAGATTCCCTCCTTTTAAATGTCACCTGATTATTTTCCTGTTGCCAGTCTGAAGCCCCATAAGTGTGAATTTTAGGATAATGAAAGAAATGTATGAATGCAAGAAAAGATGGGGATTACAGAGAAGGGTTAATAGCGACATTTTTAAATCCAGAGTTGTAAATGAGAACAATAAGTAAATTTCCCTTAGTTGCTGAGGAATTATATGAATTATGGGCATAAACTAAAACCAGCCAATAGAACCCCCCGGGCCCCTTAAAGGGGCAGAGGCCTGGACCCCCCAGTGGTCAGCCCAGAGCTAATGCCCTTAATGTGAATCATCACATACAAACATTCTGCTAATAACTGCTATTCGCTTCCTTGCTAAAATGGTTTATTTCTAAGGAAAAACTATTCAAAGACAGCTTTGTGATATGAGTATCAATCTTAAAGAAATCCAGCACAGGGTGTAGGACTGTGACTGCAAAGTTATATATATATATTTTCCATTTTGTTTTTTAGGTTTATTAAGCTAAAGAAATTGTAAGTTGGAGGTAATTTGATTACAAACTTTAGCACGCTGCATGTGTCACGTTCAGGTACTTAGGCATGGTTTGATCCACCTGATCCTTAAGGCCTTGTCTCAAATTTACTTTGAAAGTCAAGTCCAGCATGCTTACAGCACCGGCTGAAATTTCCAATCTGTGACTCGCCGGGAAGTTTTTAGCAAGTCACCAGGCAACTGAGAAAATATAGTCATACTCTTACACCCCCCCCCTCCCCGCCACTGCCACAGTGTGTCTCCCCAGAGATCCCCAAATCCAAACACCACATGCTCATATTTACAGAAAATATTCCCATTCCCATAGCAGCCTTTAGCAAAATTATTCTTTGCATTGAAATGGAGTTGAGAACCTTTCTCTTTATGCACCTAACAATACACATCCATCCATCCATCTTCCATAAGCACTTATCCTATGCAGGGTCGTGAGGAGTCTGGAGCCTATGGGCACAAGGCGGGGAGCAATCTGGGAGGGGCCGCCAACCCATCGCAGGGCACATTCACACCTACCTGCAACTTGGCAACTCCAGTTTGCCTCCGCGTGTTTTTGGACTGTGGCAGGAAACCGCAGCACCTGGAGGAAACCCCATGACTACATGGGAAGAACAGGCCACCTCCACACATGAAGCCATGGCGGAGACTCGAACCTGGGTCCCAGAGGTGTGAGACAGTAGCCCTAACCAGCAAAACACCAGGCCAGCCATCGCACATTAGGATTGCTGGCCTCAATACTCATGCTTACTGTGCAAATCGGAGCAGCGCTATTTCAGGGGACTGCTGCTGGCCTTTCATTTTCACAAAATGAAAATCAGGCAATATTTCAGCGATAGAGCTACAAAATGACAACAACAGAGCAGCCGGGTAATATGTTTGAAATTTCTCATCTCACTGAATTTAATTAGCAGATCTGTGAGTCGCGCCTAATCTTCATGGCTGATGCTTAGATCTGTATCTCATTATAGACATTAAATGTGATTCCATACCCTTAGGGATATTGGAAAGGGATTGACATCATCGCTGCCGTGCTGTAAGAGGTCTCAGGATACATGGAATACATAGTGGACGGTCAAATTGTTCAGCTGATGCTAAATACTGTTTACTTATGTATGAAAAAACCAGTCTTTAATGGTAATAGAGGAAATAGTGAGGTAAGGAAGAACATGCGCTACCTTGCAATCACATATATATAACATAATATATAAATTTGATATATAATCATTTAATTCTGGTTTATTTTAAGGTCAGCAACATACAGTATGCTGTTGTCTCTTCATGCAGATTTTGTAGGGCTATATTATTAATGATTTACAAAGCAGCTGAAATGAATATTAATATTGGCTGAAAGTGTGTGATTTTAAAAGAATACATGAGAAATAAATCACTTATATTTGTAACTTTTTATTCTTGATTGCAGATTGTTATCTGAAGCATCATAGTTTGTGTCTTACTGTCTATGAGAAAACAATGTAAATTCAAATGCAATATAACAGCAAAATAGATACAAGCCTTGTGTTAAACAAGTGTAAAGGCATCATTTTATCAAATGAATTAACTGCAAAATCATTTTAAACGCTCCATAGTATGCAGATTGCTAATTGAAACTTGCCTCCCATGCAATAAGGAGAAGGAATCCAGGATTGCCAGCGCAAATGCCGACTCCATGTTAAAATCAGCCAGATTCTTGAAATATTTTAAATATTTAAACTTTTCTTTAAATAACGACCACGCTTCTATACACAATCTCAAAACATGGCCCTTTCTTGTCAGCTGCAGGTTATCTACGTCAAAGTTATTCTCCACACAATTTTTTTAAGAACCACAAATACATTTTCCATGGCAATAAACAATGAATTTACGGTTTAATGAAGCGGCTGAGGTACAATTCTGCGTTCATTCAGCCTGACATTTCAGTCAGATCTCTCCACACTCCTCTGCAGCCTTTGCCAAAGTAGCGTGCAGCATGAAAAGTAGCTGCGCATGGATTTAAAGAAGCAGAATCAACCGCGTAACTACTGCTTAAATGTTGCCTCCCTGTCAGTTCTCTTTCAATAGTGCTTTGTGCTTATGATTCAGATCAGTTTTAAACAATGTAAACAACGGTAATTCCTTGGGGTTCTCAAGGGAATTTAAACAACAATCTTCTCAATGCTATTGAAAACAGATCCAACGTTAGGTGCCTCAATCACTGACAGGGAAGAGAACAGGCTTCATGCCAGTATATCCAGTAATTCTATTTCTCGAGTGTGGTAATGATGTAACCAAGATTTTTCTGATGAAATCAAAAGCCTTTTTTGGTCAGGCACCCAAGGGCTAAGGAGTCGGAGAAAAGGTTAGGCACCAGGGAGATCAATCGATATTCACAACTGCAGAAACACTGCATGTCATTTAATCATGTCTTAAATAATATAGTATTCATTTAATCATGTCTTAAGTAATATACCTTTAAGTCCATCATCTATTAATTGTCAGCATTTCATGTGCTTTTATTAGAGATGGAACAGGACATACAACCGGACTTTGACGAGTCACCCTGAGCCCCCCAACTCACAATTTCCATCCCCTTCACTGAATGCCTTTGTCGCGGAGACAGTACAGTATCTATTTTCATTACCTTTAGTTGCTTAACTGACACTTTTCTTTGGGCGCTACAGTACGCCCCCTAGTGGTAATTCAGATAAGATTGTGTTCTTAACCACTGCACCACCTGCTGTCATTATTATGCAAGTGGTCATATAGTGTTAACAGGTTATTTTAGTTTTGCACTTTAGTAATGAATGACAGAACTGCATTAGGCTGCTGTAATGATCATGTCAGTGAATTTAAAATCAACTTTATTTTTCTGATCAATCAACCTTGTACCACAGTATTCCAGTGTATCATTTCAACAAACTTCACTGAGGCTCCTTGTAAAGCAAGAAAACTACTGATTCAACACTAAAGCGACTGCACAAGAAATTCTATCTAACAGAAGCAAACGGCAGTGGCGCAGTCATCCTGCGCAGAGGGTCGGCATCGCGTGGTCCGCGGGAGCCACCTAGAGGCCCGTCTGGGAATGACCGCTGCGCCGCCCCAGAGGAGTCACTGACATAAGGTGAGAGTTTCACAAATCAAACGAGCAGCGATTCTGGGAAATAACTCATACACACTTATTCCCCCATTAAAAAACTCATACTTTTATATCAAATTTAGTGCACAGGTGTGGGTATATATCTATTCCAAAAAAAGAATATACCATGCTCTTTGGTACATATATATTTAGAAAAATATAAAAGGTAACTGTAAAATTGTAGAAAAGACCAACCCAAAGCACCAAATTTTGTATCACTTATGGCACTTTGCTGAGATTTAACAGTCAAAAATAAATGTACAAAACATCAACGGACATCTTTGTGCAGAATTCAGGAAAACTGAAACTATTTCAATAAAAATCCAAAATATGATTAATTTAAAGCAGATCTATCAACAGTAAGCAGACAGGGTGGTGGTGTCTGATCCACAAGGCTGATAACCAACCGGTCAACTGAGCAAACAGGGCACTTGATAGTAATAATAAAACCCCTTTCACCCATGTCAATGCTCATTAACTCAGGCTTTAGACCTGGAATATATAAATGGATTAGTAGGAATTTATAATTTAAGCAACAACATCCTGTTTAATACAAAAAAAATCGTTAATGCCATTTTTGTTTAATAACTGTGATTATTACCAGGAAAAGCAGACTGAAGATGGATAAATTAAACTCTGTGTGCAGCTTGATCAGACACCAGCAGACCCTGGAATTATGACACCAAACGATATTAATACGAGTTTTTGATTTTTCATGACCTTTGAAAATGTCACATGTAGACAGAGAATTACAATTGAGCTGAGTAAAAATGATCAATATGTGACCAAATGATTATTAATGTGATACATTAATGTGCTACATTACAAATGAAATTCTAATTAAAGTATAACTGAGAAACATTGTAGGGCTGCACTCAGACTGAAGACACAGTTATATTGAACGTGAAAGCAGGAATGCTAGGCCGACAGGTTGGACTTCCGATATCTTCCTCTGCACACTTCAGGATTTCATCTGTGCCTCGGAGTTACTACACCATTGCATTCCTGACGGCGTCCTCGAGCGATTTCCGGGTAACCAGAAGCCGCACCACATCCTCGTTTTTCTTAGTGAGTCTCTTCCGTGCCTGGTCGTGAGTCACCATGGTCATATCCCAGCCATTGACCTGAAATGCCATCACACATAATCGACTGCCTGTTTAGGTTTAAGGAAAATTATGAAAATTTGACACAATCATTTCATAAGGCTTCTAAATTTAAATATTAGCAACTGGGTATTGCCAACTAGCTATGACACAATCCTCACCATGGTATTACTACTGTATCCTAATGATTAACACTCCAATATTTTAAAAATAGAATAAATTTCATTGACAAGCATTGACAGCATTTGACTACCTGGGATAAATAAGTAGAATAAATAAAGCTCTTGCATTCTTCAATTACCAGTTGCACAAATTATGAATTTTGTTGTGCAAACATAGTTTTCACATTACGGTTTTTAAACGCCAAACGGGAAAACAACATTACATAATGGAATCTGAATTCTCCTGCTGGTGTTAAAGGATATGGCAATAAATTAATGAAAACCAATGCAAAATACTGAAAAATCGTGACAGATTGAATCGAGATGTATATGTAAACCGCAGTACTGTTACAAAGCCGTAAAAGCGATGTAAATATGGGAACCTGCGAAAAGCAAGTCAGTATCTACATTATCAAATACCATGTTCATGGCAAATTAAAAGGACAGGGGGACAAAATGACAAATGTGTCACTTCACAGATGCCTCCTTGTGACAAAACACTCCACTGGAACCATCTAATGTGTCAGATTGTTCGTGTCAGACAGCTGCTGCATGTGACCTGAGGAAGTGGCCTGAGATAATAGGTCCATTTCAGACCCACTCATCAGCGGAAAGCTGCCTGTTCTGTTCTGCTACTCAGAACGGCCAGAGAGATTAGGCTGTGAATATTCTACTCAGGTCTGCAGCGACTCCATCTCATTTCACCTTAAACTACAAGAAGCTAATCTAATCAGTGTTTTCAATTCCAACTTTGTACGAGACAGAACATTTGAGTCATGTGGTAATTACCTTTGTGATTCAAGGCACTAGGGGTGCAAAGATTAATCAGAATCATAAATGCTCATACAGTGATATTTATCTTGCCCACCATCCAGAAGTGACATCAGGTACAAAGCTATCTGAAGATCCATTTCCATGGAGACGTATGAAGCCAGCCAAGGCTGCCCACAATTGTAGAGCAGCATACTGGATTTACAGCACATCCGCCATCGTTCTGGAGTGAAAAAGCTGAGCAACTGTAAACCCAACTGGGGTTATAACAACAGAAATTACACTGCCAGGATAAGAATAAGCTGCACTCCAGATCTGAGTCACCTCTCCATGAGTCACACCATTACTTTACAAAATTCCATCGCCATAGAACTTTAAATTCTGCATAATCCTTGATTATACTTAACTCTAAAATAACCTAAACCCATCCATCCATCCGTTTTCTACCCCATGACCCCGGAAAAACCTACATATTTATGTAGTTCACGGGTGGCGAGAAAAGCTTTCCTTCGCACTCTAGGACAGGGGTCACCAACACGGTGCCTACGGACACCAGGATGCCCCCGCGGTCACCAGGGTGCCCCCGCGGACACCAGGGTGCCCCCAAGGACCACATGAGTCGCCCGCGGACCTGTTCTAAAACTAGCACAACTCACCAGTGAGCAGCGTCTAAAATTTCATTTTATCCTGTTGCTATTCTTCTTTAATCACATTCGCATTTATATAGATTTGAAAATGACAATATAAAAAAAAAAGCATTTAAAACATGTTTATTATACATGAAGTTCAGATAAGTTTAGGAGGGCGTCTGAAACTGGTAGCAATTCGTACAGCTCAGTACCCGTGAAGTAGCTCTCAGTTTCAAAAAGGTCGGTGACCCCTGCCATAGGAGGATGACCTACAGCGCCATCAAATAGGCTGGAGATGCTGGAGAAAATGAGGGGATATCTAGCAGAAGTGCATGTTAATCACCCTATTCAGAAAAGTATATTGCACATTAAATGCTGGTCAAACCATGATTACAAGCTCTTCACAAATGGAGAATTTAAACAGAGCAGATGTGGCTCTGGGATCCTGTCAGACATAAATTGTAAGTCACATAATGAGCTGAACGGCGCAGGGATGTTGAGGAACTGTGGTTCACATCACCCATTTCCCTGAGGACCCTTGGTCAGGAGACGCAACTTTGGAAAGCTGCAAGAACGATCCTGCGATGCTGCTGTCCACAGTTAAAGGACAGCTTCAGAAGCCATTCTCAAAAAATGAGCTGGGGCAGTGAGTATCCCATGGGTTAGGCCTCTGTGCTTGTGATCATAAGGTCGCTGGTTCAAATCTTAGGGTCGGCAGAGTCACAATCCACCATTGCATTCCTATTCACTATTAAACCCTTAAGCAAGACCCTTAATTCAAAGTGCATCAGAGACCGTCTGGCTCTGCTTCCTCAATTGTGCATCACATAAATAAATGGATAAAGCAGAAATACCTGCATTATTTTGTCCCCAATCATGAGTCCGGCAACTTCTGCTGGCCCTCCTTTGGTCACTCGTGTGACATAGATGCCCTGCACGCAGAAAAACAACAAAATGGTCCATCTTTTTAGGGTGCATCTTAACTCAGATTAACAGCCATGCTATCATCGTCATTTAGAGGCCGATCCTGTGGACACCCCTCCCTTACTTTGTCAGTTTTATCCTCAGAAAATGGGTTCTGTCCTGGGTCTTGATCTATTCCTCCTCCTATGCTGAAACCCAGGATCAGGTTGTCACCTTGGCGAAGTTTGCAAATTTCAATGCGTTGCTGAAAAACACGTAAATTGTGGCCGTCAGTAATGAGCCCCGGTACGTGGTGTAGCAGTCTACTAAGATTTGATTCACATAAGATCACCAAATCAACAGTTTGCTTTTAAATCCACAGTTAAGTAGAAAGTGAGAGGCCTTTCCCCACCTGACCGACGTGGCTGACGACACACAGCTCATGACCACCAACAAACACCATGCAGTCACGAGGACAGACTCCCCCCCCAAACAGCTACTGTTTAATCAACCTGCTCCATAGGCATGCAAGACGGTGTACTCCGTGTTACCAGTGTAACACTTCATATAAGTTTAATTCATATAAAAAGCCTCTCGGACAGAGAGACTGATGGGCTCTTGAGGAACGTTTTGCACACTGGGATCTCTCTCTCTCTCTATCTATCTTTTGTCGGCCCGCATCAGAGGGTGGCTCTCATCGGTTGTCATCTCTTGTTGCTTACCGTAAGGCCGGAAAAAGCGACAGTGCAGTTTACAAAGCTTACAAACCTGTCCTCTGAGAACCTAAGAGTTCTGTTCAAAGGTGTATTTGCCATACTTTAGTTATGTCACTGCTGCCATATTTCCCTGAAAATAAGACAGGGTCTTATATTAATTTTTACTCCAAGAGACACGTTAGCGCTTATTTTCAGGGGATGTCTTAAAGTCCCATGTACAACAAACTAGAGCACATTTACCGGTATTCATGAACAAAAATCCACATTTATTCAAATACAGACATCATGTCATCTTCTAACCGTATCTTTCCATGTAATCAATATAACGGTACAATTATTCATGAACAAAGATTTACCGCATATACATTTATTCAGATAATAAATAAATAAATAAATATTATTTCCTGTTTAATCACATCTCATTCTAGTTACCGTACAATCCATGGGATAGTAGCTAGGGCTTATTTTTGGAGTAGGGCTTATAATGCGAGCATCATGAAGAATCATGCTACAACTTATTTTCGGGGAAACAGTACGCAGAGCTGGAAAGTTCAGGTCCAAAAGGTACAAATCCAGACCACGGTTTTGTTTTAACCAACCACCTGAGTATAAAGAGTCACAGAGTATGCAACTGATTGGTTGAAACAAATCCGTGGACTGGATTTGTACTTTCTGGACCCACACTTTCCACCTCTGTTGCTATGTTACAACCCACTTTTCCTCTAATGAGAGAAAAAAAGCAAAAGTAAGACAATATCAATATTATTTAAAAATGAGTAAGGCAATCAGTCGGGGGGGTCTCTATGCAATGAACAGTTCAAAGAGACAGCAATACTATAATTATTAGTCAAGGTATGTTAAAACCTCATAATTCATTATTTTCTTTACAAAACAATTTGAAAACTTCAGACGCTCATCCAAACAAAGTTCAGAATTGCAACAAAGGAAAGCAATATGTACACTATCTTATTTTCATGCCCTTAACAACAGGTAGGAGAAGAGTTTATGTGGAAGAAGTTAAGTAGCAATACAGAGAACCTACATTAGACACCACCCATTGGGGGCAGAACGTAACAGGCAGAAACACAGTAACAAGCCCAGGGCAGCCATTCCTGGGTCCTGTGCGAACGTGTACCTGCATCTGTGACGTCACTGTTTCGTTAGCCAAAGTGTGCTTCCAATTATAACCGTCCCTATCATAGATAAGTCCATCACACATTAACGATTTATGGCAAGGTTTAGCCGTATACTGTGTTAACTGGGTAAATTTACAGTGGTCAAGACAACAAATGTTAAAGGGGCTCCAATATCCTGCTTATTGTGGTTAAATATCTTGAGAAAGCTTCACTTTTGCAGAATAGATACCATCCGAAAATGTCACCGAGAGACGGCTATTGTATTTTATAACCAAATTTAGTTACAAAAAAATACAATGCGTGGTTTTGTCAGGGAATTGTTCAAAAGCAATATGTTCTGCACATCTGTCTAGTGATTTACATGCACAGTACAGCTGCAGCTGGCCTGCCAGTATTCCCACGTATACAACTCCAGTCTAAATGACATGAATAATCGGTCTTAAAAACAGTCAAAAGAGTTAGATTTTATAGGCGCTGTTGTGTCCCTCCATACAGTGGTGTTATATAGTTAATACACAAATGTACAGAAAGACTAATTAAATATTGTGGATTTATCCTTATTTTTACCAAAATTCGAATTTAGGCACAGTCCACTTCGAATTTAGCTTCACTTTTATTCATATTTTTATTTTGAAAATAGAAATGGATAGAGTCTCACAAAACTCTTCTGTTTGATTAACCCCTAACTCTCAGCAGGCTAACAAACTGCTGCTTTGGCTTGCACACACCTTAAGCACATTGTTATATACCACTTTTAAGTCATTGCCTTTGCTCTGGCAGTACTTGTTTCAGCATTTGACATTTTACGTAGCAACATAGAGATTTTCCATTCTTTAATTTTTAAACTATGCAGCCGATAAGCGAGCGCCGGCCGCCGCCGTCACGCCCATGGCGAATAAGGAGCCCGATCGCGGTCGATCCCGGCCGAAGGGACCCATATCAGCGATAAATCTGCATTCAGCACCGAATGCGTGCTGCTTTACTTTAATATGATCTGGAACAGAAAGTGGAATAAAAAGTTAAGGCGGAGAAACGCGCCGACCGGCGAGCGAACAGTCACGATTATCCGGGGGGAAAAGGCGTCGCTACGGACACCAACTGGTATTTACTACAACTGATTAAGCGAAATAACTAGTTTTAGCACTTTATAACAAAGTAACAAAGCGCTGGCTAACTGGCTGAACTATTATTGCTTTTATTACGGGTTGCTACTTTCTGATATAGATCAGTAAAACACGGAAGAAAGCCGCAGCCGCGAACACTTTAAACTTAAAGTACTAATCACTGTACAACATTAATTTTTTAAAAGGCGAAACGATCTGTTGCCCGCGTTTTAAAGTAGTAAAGAAACGGCGAGAGCGAGGCTCTAACTCGGCCTAAGAAGAACCGCCCGAGCAGGAACATGCGCCCGCCGGACGGACTCACCACCACCGCCGTGACCGGCTGCCCCGGGATAAAGGACATTATCGCTTCAACACGGGCTCCTTGGCTCAAGAAAACGAGTCCGCACTCCTTCCTAGTAGAAAGGGAAAGCTACGATTGTCTTTATGGAAGGATGGAAATAATCACTAATTCATGACGGATAGGCAGGGCTGATGATGTAATACTCAGTCTCCTATCTGAGCCGGGCACCCAGCCCAGTATCCCGGGACAGCCGGCGGCCCTGGCTGTCTGCGCGCTTTCCATGCAAGCAAAAGCCTCGCCTTGGAATAATTTTATATAAATGAAAATTAAAATTAAAAGGTCAATATAGGAGATATAAATGTAGGAGCGCGCATATGAGATATTGTATGGGTTACGTTCGACTTAATGGTAGATGTAAAAGAAAAGAAGCAAATAAATAATGAAACCTTTTTCAGTTTATTAACTTAGTAATGTTTCGACACCCTGAGTAATGAGTAAAAAAATGAACGAAGGACCAACACCTCGAAGGATTTTATGTTCAAGATATAATACTTAAGTTCTAAACTATTTCCGCCGTAACCATATAATTTAGACATATGAAAATGTATAATATGTAGACTGTATAATCAAATGCTGTCAAAAATGTGTTCCCCCCTGTATTTCTTTTTAAATGTATATTTATGCTACTCTTTATGTATATGCTTTTACTGAAATTAGTGAGGCCCCTAGAGGTGTATTCTGGGAATAGCGCTCATCTGAATTGAGTTAGGCCTTTTGCCACTGTCGTCTTATTAAAGGACAAATATAGAAATTTCTGCCCCCTCTCCCAAAAAAAATCATAAATAAATAATCAAGCTTTTGCTGATGTTAGATTACATAATGTGATGTGACTCCTTTTTAAATGATGAGCATTACTTTGCCACAGTAAAATATCACACAGGTGACGCACAGAGAGCTTTGTGGTTGACAGCACAAAGTGAACGCAGGTCATGTACTTCTGCAAACAAGCAGTTTGGTAAGGTCTCAATTCCAAACTAAGGGAGTATCTAAAATCTTTATGAACTGTGAATCTGACTACAGTGGGAGGCAGTGTGTGGCTCTGGGCTAAGCCTGTGATTGGAAGATTGCTGGTTTAAGATGGGCCTCAGCAGGACCGTCACGTCTGTGGGCCCTTGAGTTCGACCCTTAACCGCCACCTTAATGGACCCGACTGCCCTTTGTCGCCAAACTTGCTCTCACCTACATATGGGGATCAATAAAGTACAGTCATGTCCTAACATGAACGCTGAAGAAAAAAAACATCATTTAGACTAGAATATTTATAGCCAAATATCTAATAGCATTGCCATTAAAGAATAGCCAAAGGATTACAATGTTGTTTAGACTTTCTAGCTTGCAAAATGTCATAAGATTAGATCATTTATCCACTATGGCAAGTTGAGGCAGAAGTAACTTAGTAATTGAGTTACTACTGAGGTACAAATATAGTAACTATGAAATAATGAACTGTCATGCCTGATCAATAATGAACGAACATGGGATCAGTACGTGACTAGCGCTTAGCTTTTCGTTAATTAATACATTAAGTAAGCCTGTACTACTACATCATCTGTGCCCTCTCATGTAGGGTTGCCATCACACAGTACAATACACAAGTGCTCTCAGTAGTGTCAGTATATGGCTCTGCTGTTTCAGGCGACCTTCATTTATCATGAAAAACATACATAAGCGGCACTGTCAAGTGTACTGCACTGCCGGACTTTTATTAGGAAACTGAGGACGTGGGTGATACAGAATTCAGTGCCAAAAGTAAAAAATACATCTGACTTAAAGTGGTTAAGGATTTTTTAGACGTCTTTAGAAAATGCCTGTATGCAACTCATTAAACTTAAATGTGACATAATGGTAATGCGACATAATAGCCACAAACTGCTTTGTTTAATTGAACATATTTGATATTAGTTCAGGTTATAGAAAATTGCACTTGAACACAGTTTACAACAATCTCTGGCAATCTGAACCATGAACGTTATCTGTAACTTGATACATAATTTTTCACTGCCTTTTGTTAAGCAGTTCTCAATGTGCCATCTTCTAACTGAATGTACATGCTTGAGGAAGTAGTAATTCTTTAGATAAAAAATATTATCTTCATATACAGCTCTGGAAAACATGCGTAAGATTGGGTAGTTTTGCCAGTGTTACATAGCGTTATGTTTATATTGCTTAAAAAGTATTCCAGTCAGAACTGCCAGAATTGTATCGTTCGTGTTTTTTGGAATTCGGTAGATAAAGTTTAGATAGCGTTACCTTAACAGTTATTTGCATGCACACTTTTTTTTTTACCATTGTTTCATTCATGTGTGTTTTGTTTACATTTAAAAGTGATAATGTTTTTTTCTCTGAAATTCATTTTTATTTAAAGCTAAACAAATCACAAGAGAAGGTGGAAGAGGTTAAGGTACTTTTAATGTAAAATGAAACTTCAAACCAATTGCTAATAGTGCATTTACACGTTACATCTAAATTATCCAATCATACAGGTGCCATTCATGTATGCCAAAACTTTAACAACTTTGTTGTATTTTTTGTTTTCACCAAACACAGTTACTGGTCAACCTTTAGGATTCATACTGATTAACTAATTCCTAGGGACATACATAAATATTTCTAGCTTAGGGGAACAAGACGAGTTAAGAAATATAAACAGCTACAGTTAATGAATACAGAAGTCTTCTGTTACCACAGTACCTAAAAATTCCACCAACTTATGCAGGACAGGGTCATGAGAGGCTGTAGCCTGTGCCCAGCAGTGCAGGCCTGGGATATGCCCTGAACAGACACCAATCACCCTGCCACGGATACGAAAAGGATACATCCCCTTATTGAAATGAAGACTTATCATATGCAACATCCATTTCATCTTCAGTCAATTAAATGTAACCTTGCAGCCAACAAATTTAAGAGAAAAAGATAATAAGCAAATAATTAAAATTAAAAAGCCTCTGAACATTTTTTCCATTATTTCAATTATTTGTCTTTGTAAATATCTATTTGTTCTTTTTTTCTATTTTTTCTAGAATTTTGTTGGCTACAAGATCAAATCAAAGATGGAAATATGTCTGTTATTGTTATCTTGATATCCAGTTTCACATCACAAAAAAAGTCTAAAATTTTGATAGGGATGTCCAGGTTGTTTATAAGCACTGTAATATATTTAAACTGAAATTTACACTGAAATTTTATTGAGTACATTTTAGAGAAAAAGAACACACAAATAAAACTTGCCCATCTTCTTTTAAAATCATCAAATTTGTTGTGTTATTCCATCAGGAAGGCCTTAGTTTCAGCCCTTAGTACCCTGGGGCAAATGGAGGTGGCAGTAAGTACTCTTCGGGTAGCTGCTGCTCGGCTGATGGGCGCGTGAGATCAGGCCTGTTTGCAGCATGGCCGCTCGAGCCAGTCGACAGCGGCCATCCTGGAAGCTCCTGGTACACATTCTCAGTGCACGTCTTACCGCCAGAATTCCTGCTCTCTAGGGCTGCGAACGCTCTGTCATCCAGCACTTTCCCAGACTCCTGAGAGATTTCAGCATTCATATGTTCCCATGAAGCACATTTCTTAATGTGAGGCTTCTTTATGAAATGAATCAGTTTGATCCTGCTCTTAGGTCTTGGCTGGCTGGATTTTGGGGACTGTCTGTGAGAGCTGCTGTTTCCAGTGCTAATCTCCTCTCCACCTCCTGGCACTAAACTTTCATGAGGCCGCACTGGTGCCTCTGTGTTCCCCTGGTGGCACGAGGTGGAACTCCAGGATTCCCTGGACAGACGCACTGGCTGATAAAAATGACCATGGACACAGAAAATCAACAAGCAGACTACAACAAACTTAGATAGTCTTTCCAAGAACAGTAGTGTTGTTTTCTGTCTATATAATAACCACATAAATCAGTTCATCACAATGAAATGTTTTAATACAAAGATCCAATACTTGAAACACAAACACTACACACATTTGTCTTACCATGCTTTGGTTCTGGACGTTTGTAGATACTTCTGTGCCAAAACAGGGGTAGAGTCTTGGAGAGCAGCATGCAGGATTAGGAACAGGAGTGCGAGCTGCATTCGGGGATTCAGAGTCTGTCAAGCTCAAACTAAACTGGGGTGCTGCTCCAATCTTTGCCAACTGCTTCGTCTGTAAAGTATTGTTATTAAGTACAAGGTTGGCTAGGAGTTCCAAAACATCATATAAATATAGTATTAACAGCCAGGTCTATGAGTAGCTTTAATTGTAATATATCAACAAAAAAAATGAAGTAACTTGCTGTAAGACAATACTCAATAAATTATTACAATTCTCCATTAAATAGCAGGGAAAATAAAATAATAATAATAAATGGAACACCTGAGAGGTCAACTTCAAGTTCAATTATTAAATATTTTTAGCACATATACTAAATATTAATCACTAAATTTTATACCCTTACACAGGCGCAAGTTAGCAGATCGTTAAAGGGTGGAATTGGCAGCCTATGATGAAAATCCACTAGGTCCTGAAGTGACTTGTGATAAGAGTTTTCTCCAGTGATGCTGTACAGGCCGTCACAGTTCACATCAAGCGTAAAGTGGCGGCAGCGATCCTCGCCCCTGCGTCAATGCAAACAGGCAGGACACAATCAGTGATTCACTGTTAGGGTGCTGAGAATGAAAGGTGTCGCTCACAGCTGTAAAGACGGTACAGAAAGACGACTGCATCTGTCAGGCGGATGAGGAGCGTAAAGATCAGAAAATATGTGGCATCTTAAATACAGACTTCAACCAATATGGGTTCAGCAACGTTTATGAATTCTCGCAGTAATTTCTAATTCAGTCCTTTCATAGCGCAAAATCCCTATGCCCCACCGCTTTAAAATGTATAAACTGAAAAGCTAAAAAAGAATCTATATATAAAAAAACATAAATATTAATTCTATGAGTATAAACTGGACTTAAGGAGCTGGTGGGCTTGATTGTGAATTATGATGTTCTGCCATGACTAGCAAGGATTTACCTGAAGAAACAAAGCAAGAGAGGAGTTGGGACCAACCAATCAGATGTCTTTGTCCTGCCTCCTCTGGTTGCTTGGACCCACCTCCTCTGCAATCTGATTAGTTATCTCTCTGAGCCAATAATTTTTCCTTCTGCGCTCATTTTTTGTGCAAGTAAAACTCCCATGAGCAAAAAATTACTTGAATTCATAAACTCATTTAAATCTGATTTACATTTTCTTCTATGATTTTTTTGCAAATTTATATGATATTAAAAGAAATGTGCATGATTCCAACCATGCAGGTCTCATTAATATGCTAGAAGATGGATGGATGGATGGATGGACAGACATATTTAATGCAAAAAAATACTCTGAGATGCTGCTTGTTGGTAAAAATATGGTTTACAGTACAATATACAAGGGAGAATATTTGTGGCTTGGGTATTAAGTGACACTGGACTGGTGCTGCATTTTAAAGCTGACCACAGAAGACAGGCCAGCGTTTGGGCCCCCAGTGACTCACCGATAAGACAGGCCAGCGTTTGGGCCCGCAGTGACTCACCGGTAAGACAAGCCAGCGTTTGGGCCCGCAGTGACTCACCGATAAGACAGGCCAGCGTTTGGGCCTGCAGTGACTCACCGATAAGACAGGGTGAACCCGAGTCTGGTCTGGCTGAGCCGGATCAGAAAGCAGCCCCTTGGACTGCACATCAGCATGTCCTCCGCGAGGCTACAGAAACACGACACTCACAGCGACAGCCAGTAACAGGGCAAACAGTATTCTGTACCTTAAAAATGCGCACTTACCACTATATGTACACTACATGTACACTACATGTACAATATATGTACATAACGATTGTGGCACCTGGCCATTACGCCCACAGGAACCTTAATGACATCCCATTATAAATCCACAGGCATTAATATGGAGCAGGTCCCCCCTCTGCAGCTACAACAGCGGTCACTCTTCTGGGAAGGTTTTCCACAACATTCTGGAGTGTGTCTGTGGGAATCATTGCCCATTGACCCAGGAGAGCATCTGTGAGGTCAGGCACTGATGTTGGACCTGAAGG
>JAODUD010000033.1:1603507-1615842 GCA_026784285.1 Stomatorhinus walkeri
GGAGAGCAAACCTAACAAGTTTACAAATGGAGAGCAAACCTAACACGTTTACAAACGGAGAGCAAACCTAACAGGTTTACAAACAGTTCATTTCAGCATTTTAGCCCATTTCCAGTGGAACACTAGATAAGATGTACAGCTTTTAAATATGGCAACAATCAAGGTGTGCTGAAAATATTTGTTCTTTTTATCTTTGTTATTATTCATATCTTGAATAAATGACTATCATTATGTACACTTATTTGGTAACAGCATGTGAGATTTGAAAGCCAGTAGCGCATACTGCAGGATACAAATACCTTCAGTAGCCACTTCATGAGACATGCTGACCTGGTGGAGCAGATGAGGTACTTCCCTCATCTGGCAACAAGGGGAGCCTCCGCATGTCACACTGTCCATGAGATACACAGACAGACGTGTAAAAGCAGGTCAGAGTAATTCTGAGGCCAGAGGCCAGGGTCAGCTAGTATCTCTGCTACAGATGGGGTAGAAGGGCTTCACTGAAGGGCCCAGTGGGCATTTGACGACTCTGCTAAATACGGGATTCCAACCCACAACCTTACAGACCCAGGTGCTGATCGACAAACTCACTGAGCTACACACTGGCCCAAAAAGCAGATGGGAGAGAGCAGTGACCTTCTTCTGGAAGCCTACCAAGGGACCACAGCTTGGGCATTTTAGAGAAGCCTTTCAGCAAAGGCACAAAAGCGTCCAAAAAGGAAAAAGAGTGACCAGCGAGTTACAGCAGCCACTATGCACGTGGCGTTATTAGTCAGCTGGTCCCACATACTGCACACTGTTTCGCAACGACACACTCCCCCTCCTAATGCTGTCAGGGGCTTCATATTAAATCATTCTTCCAGCTTTTTCAAACCGCCCAAAGTGAGTGAAAGATTAACTCCCTCCACACTGCAGCTATGAGCAGAGCCTTCGCTTCACCAAAGAGCCTGACATTTTTCAAGGTGTTTTCTGAAAACATCCACCTGCTGCACTTTAATGATTAAAAAAACCTGCATTTTCTGGTACGTGTCGTATTACGGCAGCAGTTTTGCAGTAACGCCGAAGCAGGACTGTGAAGCACACGGGCTGGACAAGGACTCCGAGAGCATTCATGATGCGTGACCCTGTGAAATCTGTTTTATTTTTTCCAAATTCCTTTTGTTCTTTGCTTTGATCTGTTTTGGATTTTAATTTCTTTATAAATGAAACTTTAAGGAGACTGAAGTCTCAGTTTCGAGAGTGTGTTGCATTGCACTTTATTGCCTCGCCTCCTTGAAGGCTCAGTTTTCACCTTATAAACACCTAGTTGTGGGATATTCAGGTCATTTGCAGGCAGGTCAGTTAAACCTTTACCACATAAATCAGGCTGGGTCGCTGCTCCGGCTGCGATTGGAGTCGCAGTCGGATTAAAACAAAGTGACAGGTGAGTTTGGGACGCTCAATTTTGAATGGTGCTGTGTGTCACTGTCCCAGTGGAGACACAGAAGACTGAAAGGGCCGATTAGGGGTTGTTCCTGTTAAAGTTCGAGTACCTGGGAGGTGCCCTGGGTCCTGCGGAAGGTTCCAGTCACATGAGATTTCACGCCCTGCTGACACAAAAGGTGCTAGATAAGAAATGGTGTCAGGGGTCCTTCACGTTCTGGCTTGATGTTGCCACTGAGCCACTCATTGAACTTATGTATGATTAGGTGACCAAAAAACGAGTGATGCAGCTGTTCTCACGCTGTGTAATACAGGGTCTCCAACTTCTGGTATTTACCTGAGAACAGACGTGGCTCATCAGGAGGTAGGTAGGACAGAAATCCTACTGGGCAGTAACTCACCAGGACTGGAACTGGAGGCCCCTGGTGTAATGAATGCCTTGAATCAACAGGCCTTATACAAAAACTATTCTTAATCCAGTTTAACAATCCTCCAGACAATGGCTTGAAGCAGCCCAGTTCAACAAGTAAATGGTATTTCAAAACATACACCAAAGATGTCGAGCATCTTGATCAGATGTATAAACTCCTAAGTTATTCTCTGTCAGACAGGCTGTAACATGCATCCCTGACCGCATTCAATGGACACGTACTGTTACACGAGTCACCGATGACGTCACTGATTATAGCGCCTGCCCCACACCAGGCTCATCCAAGTGCACCTACCCCTCTCAGCCTCTGCTGCTCACCCTGTAGGAGGCGCTCTCCCAGAAAAAAGACTGGGGCAATACAACTGTGGCCAAACCTGTGCTATGGGTTTGATTATGAATGATTCTTTTGGTATATGGGTTATAAATGGTAAGTAGCCTTATCCCAAAACACAATGCAGAAATACATTTGAAATAACGAATAAAAGGTTTAATTGTGCATAGTCACCCACAGTATCTTCAGTATAACCGTAATATAAGTGCATTCCCGCCCGTAGACGGCACCCGATAGGGTATCAGAAAGCGGCAGCGGTGGTATTTAAAGAAGTGAGCATTATAACTGTGCGCGGCTACAAGTCATTCATGGTGGGAGGGGGTACGATTGTATGGGATCTTGCTGCACGAAACGCTGGTTTCGTTCAAGTCCGTAGTTTAAATCTGCTATAAAGAGCTTGAACCCCACTTTACGAGAGGACATGAAAACGGGAGGATACCCAGTCATACTATTTGTGTTATGTGCAAATTTTATCTCAGTTACTGCTTTGGAAGAAGAAATATCCGATTCTGCGTTTGGTGAGAATATAAAGTATTTGATCATAATAATATATTATTGTTTAATGAATGATAGTTTTGTTGCATATAAAAACTAATGGTTATTTTAACGCTATAATGCACGCATAAATATTACAGTGTTTAATCACCATAAACTGGTGTCTCTGTCAGCAGTTTCCAATACAGAGGGAAGGTTTGATAACTGCAGTGTATCTGCCAGTCCTGGCAACTAGTTAAACAGCATTTCCGACAGACAGCTGGTCTGTCAGCAATCGACGCTGCAAGGAGCACTTTCTTTTCGATGGCAAAGAAAGGACGTTATTTTTAGGCATTTATTCATGTTTTGTATGAAGTGTGTATAGTACTGTTGTAGGAGGACACTGTCAGACAACGAACGCTTATATATTAAGATGTTTTAATAGGCCTATATATGTGTAACACGAAGGCACATTTTAAGTTGCGTACTCCAAGTATTAGTTACCGATGTAAAGGCGGTAAGGTATAACACTGGATGTAGCATACTTCTATGATGTTACTATAACGATGTGCGATGTAACGATGATATATACACACCTACACACATATATATTTTTACTTTTTTAAAACCTTTTTTGGATGTAAATGCATGCCGAACATGACCGAGAACTGGGAATGTTGGAAGAATTAAAACATAAATACAAAAGTCAACAAAGAATTTAAAAATGCAATTATATTTTGCTTTAAGAATGTTAAAAATGTGGAAAGCGTGTTAAATCCGCGGTTAATGAATCAAACTTATCAAAGTCAAAGTCAGCTTTATTGTCAATTCTGCCATATGCACAGCACACACAGAGAACTGAAATTACGTTACTCTCAAACCCTTGGTAGATAACAGAAAACATTAAATACAAAAAAAGAGGAGAGATTTAAAATAGAATTTAAAAATACAAATAGAAAAAAAATATGAATAAAATATAAATAAATACAAGGCACATGACAGAGAGTGCAAAAATGTACACGGAAGAATATATGATTATATTTAATACACAAGTGTGAGTTTATAATGTTTATAATGTTATAATGTTTATAATGTGTCGTCCGTGCATATTTGTCTCCTGCTGGCCGTTTTGCACGGTCCCATTGTGACAGACTCCACAGCCCCCATTCCGATAAATTAAGAGAGAAAAAAGCTGTAAAGGGAAGAGAAGAAAGATGTACAGATTCTACCTCTTTATATATGTCTTTCATAACTAGTTCTGCAACTTTTCCGAATGTGTTACTCCTGAATTTCAGCAACTAAGTTAAAGAGTTAAGTAGCCTTAAATACTCCCTTTTCCCCGCATTCTTTGCACAGGTAATTTTCTCCAGCTAATTCCGAGTTTACGCAAAAAGCGCAGCGAGTCCGTCAGCGCCAGGTTTTCTCTACGGAAGCCGTCTGATCCCGATGACGATGTTTGTTACATCGTCACTGGAGACCCCGAGTCCCTCAAGGAGTGCAACTTCAACACAACCTCTAAGACCTTTCTGGTGATCCATGGATGGACGGTACTGTTTTCCTGCATAGCCACAGCTGTACAGAGGAATTTACATTGACGGTCACTAACACGTTTATTAATTTATCTAAAGCAGCTGACAGCAGAGGGAAGGAATGCAATTTGCATGCTGGGATTCAAACCCACAACCTTCATGTTGTTAGCATAGCGTACTACTCATCGAAGTCCGGGAGCTAGAAGCTAATACGATCTTGCTATGTTTCTCTGCAGGTGAGTGGGCTGTTTGAGGGCTGGGTTGGCAGATTGGTGGCCGCGCTCTATGACAGGGAGCCCAGCGCAAATGTAATTGTGGTTGACTGGCTCAGCACAGCCCAGAACCATTACATAGTTGCTGCTCAGAATACAAAGATGGTGGGACAAAACATCGCGAATTTCATAAACTGGATGGAGGTTGGTACACGTGTGTTTATCACAACCAATTGATTTAGCTGCCAGTTGACCAAATACAATTGACAGTGCGTGCTTCTGAAGACTATTCAAAGAAATAATTGTTACTGTGTTCGTTTCCGCAGAAAACAACACATTTGTCCCTCGATCACCTCCACCTCATTGGCTACAGTCTCGGTGCCCATGTTGCTGGGTTTGCTGGAAATCACGTGTCCAATAAAATCGGGAGGATCACTGGTGAGAAGCTCGGTTTTCCGAAGATCGGGTTTCCGAAGCTGGGTTTTCCGAAGCTCGGGTTTCCTGGAGGAGTGTGCAGTTCTGATGTGCCACAGAGTCTTAAAGTGACAGCTTCCAAAACAACTTAACCTGAACTGTAATTAAAGATCGAAAGTTGAATGCGTTTATCTGAGCTTGTTGAAAAATTCAGCTCTTGAAAGTCCGGGTTGTAATATTCAGGTTGAGAAATTCAGGTTGAAGTTAACATATTCAAAACCTCAATCTGGAGTTAACATATTCAAATTGAGGTTGTGGTGAGTCTGATCTGACACCATGATGACTGAAATGTCACAGCGCTCTACCGCTGCCCAAATAGTGACATGGCAGATGTTGTCTCCTCCGTCTGAGCCGCTGTTTCCCTGCAGGTCTCGATCCCGCTGGACCTGACTTTGAAGGGGCGCATGCTCACCAGCGCCTGTCCCCAGATGACGCCCATTTCGTCGACGTGCTCCACACTTTTAACCGCGGCTCTCTGGGTTTGAGCATCGGGACCCAGCAGCCAGTGGGCCACGTGGATTTTTACCCCAATGGGGGCAGTTTTCAGCCAGGGTGCAACTTACGGGGGGCCCTGGAAAAGATTGCAAAATTTGGCATATTTGGTGAGCATGTATGACTAGTGTTAGAAGGATTGTAAACATGTAAACAACTTAAGAGAGATATTAAATACAACCTACATGTACTGGCCACAGTAAAGCAGAGTAGCCTTTCAGTGTCTTATAATTTAGGTGATAATTAAACTAATTAATGTCTGTGGATTCATAAAAGTTCCTGTGGGTGTAATGGCCAAGTGTCCTAATACTTCTATCCATACAGTCTATGATAACCCTTAAGTAAAGATGCTGGATATAAATATTTCATAAATTAGCATCAATTTAGAAATGCATGTCGTTTTGCTTATCTTTTTAACATCCACATTATTCCCTCATGCCCTGCAGCTATTAACGATGCAGTGAAGTGTGAGCATGAACGGTCTGTGCACTTGTTCATCGACTCGCTGCTGCACCAGCAGCAGACCAGCCAGGCGTACCGCTGCGGCAGCCCGGACATGTTCGAGCGCGGCGTCTGCCTCTCCTGCCGCAACAGCCGCTGCAGCAAGATGGGCTACGACGTGGGCGGCGCCCGCCAGGCGCGCAGTGCTACTATGTTCACCAAAACACGGGCGTCCATGCCCTTCAGAGGTATTCCATGGGGTCTTCCTCACCAAGCGGCGGTGTGCACCAGATGGCTTGTTTGTAACATTGCTGAATGATGTTCTTGTCGCTACTTTGAACAGTCTATCACTACCAGTTGAAAATTCGCTTCTCCAGTAATCTGAATCACTCTGGCGTGGAGCCAACATTGACAGTTTCCCTCCATGGAGCCAAAGGAGATGCCAAGGACCTTCACCTGAACATGTGAGTTTGAGGTCCCTCACAGCACTGGCCCCCTCAATCACAAGAGCTACTTCATCTCCTCCTTTCCTTGGTAGAAATGAGAAGATTGCGGCCAACAACACGCACTCCTTCTTGCTGGTGACCGAGAAGGACATTGGAGAATTGCTGATGATTAAGCTTAAGTGGGAGAATCGCAGCAAGTGGACGACGTCCTTTATGCTAAATATGGTGTCTTCCTGGTGGCCAGGAGATTCCACTTCCGGCTCTGACATGGAAGTCCACAAGATCCGCATCAAAGCCGGCGAGACACAGAAAAGGCAGGAAACGCATCAATTTTGTACCTTTATTTTGATAAATATAATGGAACAAAAAGAAACCTGTAATTCTGCAGATATTTCTGAGTACAGCATCTTATATCTAAACTGAAGTAGAGTCTCTCAATGGATTCTCTCTGATGAGCCAATACTTTTCATTCACAGGATGGTGTTTTGCCTAAAAAATCCTGAAACGCCTGGGGTATCACAAGAGCTCACATTCGTTAAATGTAAAGAAAGCTGGAAATTCCACTCAAAAAGGTGAGTTTACAATCTGTTCTAAGGGTTTACCTGGAATATGTCGTGCTGGACACCTGAATTAAACATGGTTTCATCATACGGTGTCAGTAATGGCAACGGCGACATCCAGAACATTCCCGTGTTAACACCGTTAATAGCACCTCTTACAACAAATTCTTAAATGCACAATCATGTGTCACACTCCTGTTTGTGTCTGTCTGTATGTGTAGGCGCGGCCTAAGGAGACAGTGATGATTACATCTGCCTGTCTTCACTGGACCAAATACCTCCTGCAAAAGCACTTGGAAAGCCATCCATGTGGATGTAACTAATTTATTCTTATTTGTTGCAAGAATTCAATTCATTAAATACTGTATATGAATACATGACAAATATATGGATATATAATAGCAAGTTCTAATTTACTGGTTTGTGGTTAACAAGCAACCATCATAGGAGGATTGGATGAGTTTAGCTATTTTGTAACAGTGCAATTTAGACTTATTATTATTAGGCAATTGCTCTTTTCTTCGTACTTAAGCAACATTGACACAATATCTGTGTGTCCAGAGTTCAGCTGTTGGCAGAAAAATTGTTGTGTAAGTAAAAATAAGAGGGAAATATGAGGCACGTGGAGAATGAAGCCACAGAGAGGTACATGCTGCAGAGGTGACCTTCTGAAGGCAGTGTGCTCCGGCGAGTAAGAGCTGGGCGTGGCGCAGTCTGGCCGCATACTGTGCTGACAGTGCAAGCAGGAGCGGTGGCATGTGAGCATGCATGCAGGTCTCTGCTCATGCCCGGGATGCAGCACTCCACAGTGTGGTGTCACCTCCGTCAGCGCATTCACCTGTCTGCCGCATCCGGCTGCATTCTGCTGCGGGTGTTGGTGTGGAAAGCTGTGACTGTGACTTGTGGAGATATAGGGAATCATTTGTGCACGTTAAACTGGACATTCGATTCCAGAGAGTTACTATTAAATAAATCTGATAAATGTTATTTTGGATAGGAAAAAATGTGAAAAACCAAAATTAACATAATATGGTGTTGGGGGGTGTTTGTGATTATTTTATGTTTTGGTCATGCATGGATTCTGCATAAATCAGTACCCATCATGGGGTTGAAATGAGGTCTGTGATGTAGCAATGCTGCAAATTCAGTGGCGGGAAAAGAGTTACCTTTGATGTCTTTATACAGTAAGTTTTATACACAATGGACACATACAATAATGATGGTTCCATCAGTTGGACAGATGAAGATTAAGCTGTGTTTGTCCAGATCAGAGGAGATCACAAATTAGGGAAGATCCTGTTAAATGTTAATACCATGTATTAACATTTGTGGGTGTTGTAATGGTACAACTTACTGTTTGCCTTGAAATCTGCAATTGATAAATGAGCTAAAAATGGGTTATTAATTGTCATAATCTTGATGTATATAATTTAGGAATTATATTTGCTGCTGGTGAACCTATATATGGTCATGTAAAGTATAGAAAAATATTTATATTAAATTTTTTTAAAATGCCTATTTAAGATGAAACTGTTTTTTCTAGGTAAAAATATATAGAAGATGAGAAAATGCTTCTCTCCCTGTGGAACTTAAGCCTGACTCTGGTGGAACTTCATGGCATTGGGTTCTCATAACTCTGAATGTCAGGCCATCATTTGAGAAAAGCCTATCTTGTTGTTCCTGCTAATAAATATCTTCCCTTCATCCACCTTTGAATGCCTTTCACTTGTCTAAGTCAGTGTTTCCCACCCTGGTCCTCAGGAACCCACAGATGATCCATGATCTTTGCTGCCTCCCAGCTTCCTGTCAGACAGTCCACACTCGGAACAAGGAAGGAGTAAAATGTGTTTACCTGAACTATATCAGCATCTTTGTTACTATAGTAAATTGTTTCATGTTGCCTAAGTACTATCATTAAGTCTGTTTTGAAGCTGGATAGTGCCTGATCTGACGGTGATTTTAGCACATAAATGATAGCGATCATCAGTCAGTTGAAACATGGAAAACGTGAAACCTCCCTTGAATCATAATCAAAACCACGAAACAGCATTTCATGACCATCACATACCAAGACATTGTTATCCTGTGCACTAGTTAGATCACCAGTATGTCTCTGAGACAGATTTGCACTTCCTGCATGTATCACATAGGGCATGTGCAGTCTATCACTGTATGGATCTATACAAACGTCCAAATATTGCCTGTAAGTCACGCCACAGTACATAAAACACAGACATATTTAACCATTAAAGCTACCCAGGGTGCAGCAGAACATGGCAGCATGGAAACTGGGTGGTGTCTTCATTTGATTCCCCACACAGTGCAGATCTGTCCAGCTGTTCTGTGTTTGTGGGCGTAAGACATTATATCCTCCACTAGCTGAGCTACAAATGACAGGAGGGCCAGGAGCAAGAGGGAGAAACCTGAGGTTCCACGCTTGTGTTGAGAAGATCTGAGGAACATTGATTCATCGCTTTAACCCACTGAGCAAATGAATATCCTTGTTCATAAGCCAGCCAAAACTAGCCAATGAAATCACACGCAGTGCCATATATGGCCTGATTGTCCTCTTTTGTTTTTTTCCAAGCGTTTATTGGACTGAATGTTACAGTGATTGAATCATGCTGATACCTCACTGTCAGAAGAACAGCGAACCTGCGGCGTGTCGAGGCTCACATAAGACCTCATGTTGACACATTTCCAGAGAGCAAGTTGCATTAAACCAGAGCTAATCTGATGAATCTAAACATCCAGACATCTTCTATGTTTTTTTCCAATGTAATCCATTTTCCAAATCAGTGCAACTTACTTATTTGCAGAGAGGAACTTGACTGAAAGTTTAGTATCGACAAAAGTAATGGAACAGGTAAATAGAAAGCGTAATCCTGTGAGAGATTTGAACTCAGAGTAGTGACCGCGCCTGCGCCCACTAGTACGGTCCGTATCTTCCTGGGGCAACATCTAACTCATCAGGCCTCTCTCCCAAAGAAGAAGGCAGTCATTGCGGTGACAGTCGACAGGCTGAGGATGGCCAGCAGGATAGCCCACCAATGTACCTGGGAAAGAGAACAGCTGAAATGAGTGGAGCGGCCATTCGGCACGAGGCTACACCGCGGACGGCCGAAATGAGGGGACCCCCACGATCCTGCATAGGACAACTAGATACAGAACATGGATGCATGCTTGACTAATTGCCTATAGAGAATGTATAATTGAGAACAGCACATGTTCCATGTGGAACAGGAGCACCTCATAAGCTTTTTTCCTCAGACTATTCAACTGATGGTCCCTTCTGTGCTTGTACTGGGTCTGATTAATGGACTAATAACTTTGGATTCTTAACTCTGAAACTATGTTTTATTTATTTATTGTACAATCTGCTTCCATAGCAAACTTACAGGCCAAATTTGCACTTGCCCATCTATTAGGTTAACTATATTTCTTTGGTGCATGTCTTAATGCCCAAGTTTCAATGTGTATATTTTGTTTTTTACATCATCACTTGTTCTGTGACCAACAAGAATGATATTTTTTGTTCATGACCCCATGCATCAAAATAAGATACTTTGACCTTTGAGGACGATGCTAACGAAAGACTCATGGGGATAGAAAAATGACTGGTTCAGAGAGATAACCAATCAGATTGTAGAGGAGGTGGATCCGAGCAACTAGAGGAGGTGAGAATAAGACGTCTGAATGACTGGTCCCACCTCCTTCACCATCTGATTTGTTATCTCTCTGAACTAATTATTTTTCATTAAATAAATAATGAAGGTCATCATGGGAACAGCTTGCAGCCAAACCGTGGCGGAAACAGTGTCACATGACAGCAGTGAAGTCATTATTATGTAAGAAGTCAAACACAATGCTTCATAACCCTCTGTGGCGTGATTGGTCTAACATGTTTTTATACAAATATAATGTTCGAAGCTGCTTACGGGATTTAGTGTAGGGTGTGCCGGGACAGGATGTTGTTTGGGTACACACTGCACCAAGCAGCACATCTGACAAGTCGCTCTCGTCTGCACACATGGAGCAGAGCAAAAATGGTCCCCGGTCCCTCGCACGACAAACCTTCATCCAGTCGGATATGTTGTCAAACTCATTCAGGTGCAAGAAGGAGTTCTTAAGACGGGCCAGGGGGCCGTCGGCGTCCAGCAAGCGGCACACGTGGAATTTGTCGCAGAAGCCCATCTTGCCCGAGCAGGCAGCACCTGGTACCAGTGGCAGGCGGCTGCGCTGGAAAAACGGCTGCAGGACTGAAGACGTGGTGCTGGCACACGTCCGGGGGCTGCCTGCACTCAAGCAGAATGGAGCCACTCAATGTTCTGCATCTGAATTGTTGGAAAATTATAATAAAAGGCAAATTATTGCTGACAATTTGTTCTCTGGAGACAATGATTTATGTATATGGATGGATGGATGGATGGATGCTTTTATTCAAAGCAGAGAGCCAGGGCAGCCTGTCCCTGACACAACTGGGCTCAAGGGCCTCACTCAAGGGCCCAGTGGTGACAGTACTACTGCATTCCACATGGGATGTGAACCATCAACCGTCACATGGGATGTGAACCATCAACTGGGCTCAAGGCTCTCCTCAAGGGCCCAGTGGTGACAGTACTACTGCATACCACATGGGATGTGAACCATCAACCATCCGACAACAGATACAAATCATCAACACGCAGAGCCACAATATTATGTAAAATTGACCTTCAGTTAATTACAAATACTGTTGAAAGACATTTTTTATATTTTTCTTTCACTTTTACAGGAGCAGCTCTGGGTTTCTGCCATGGCTCCGTGTGTGTGGAGCTGCATGTTCTCCCCACGTCCTTGTGGGATTTCCTGTGGTTTCTCCCCACATTCCAAAAACATGCTGATGTTAATTGGAGTCATCAAATTGCCAGTAGATGTGCATGTGTGAGCGACTGGTGTGTGAGCAACTGGTGTGTGAGTGACTGGTGTGTGAGTGACAGGTGTGTGAGTGACCGGTGTGTGAGTGACAGGTGTGTGAGCGACTTGTGTGTGAGCGACTGGTGTGTGAGTGACAGGTGTGTGAGTGAATGGTGTGTGAGTGACAGGTGTGTGAGTGAATGGTGTGAGAGTCACTGGTGTGTGAGTGACTGGTGTGAGAGTGACTGGTGTGAGAGTGTGCCCGTGCCCGTGCTGGGTTGGCACCCTGAATAGGACAAGCATGTACGGAAACTGGATGGATGGATGACTTTTGCTTAATTAACTAAAAACTATCAACGAATATGGAATTATGATAAAGATGTGACTTTTAATAAAATGTATTCTGCTCTAACAGTAAGGTAATTATGTATTTTCACAGAATCTGAAACCAAGCATCACAAATACATCAATGTCCCTTCAAGAGCTTCTGTGAATGTGAATTACATTGTAGTGGCAGCACATGTGAGTATAGTGGAGCAGACGAGAGGGACTGTACCGGACTGCTGGCAGCACATGTGAGTATAGCGGAGCAGACGAGAGGGACTGTACCGGTCTGATGGCAGCACAT